>LPNX010989101.1:80559-107351 GCA_001517045.1 Pseudotsuga menziesii
CACGTCAAGAGTACAATCAACAATGTAAGGGCTGTAAAGAAGGTGATGTAGGAAGCTCTGAACCATACTCTATTACTTCGATGCAGTTGCCATGTGGTGTAAGCATCAATAGTAAAATTAAGGTGGGGATCAAGAGTAGGAGCAAAATAAGGGCGGGGAGGAGGAGGAGCAGCAAAANTGCAAAGAAGGTGATGTAGGAAGCTCTGAACCATACTCTATCACTTCGATGCAGTTGCCATGTGGTGTAAGCATCAATAGTAAAATTAAGGTGGGGATCAAGAGTAGGAGCAAAATAAGGGCGGGGAGGAGGAGGAGCAGCAAAATAAGGGCGGGGAGGAGAAATCCACGATTTCTCTTCGTCCTTCATCTGGAGAAGGAAGTAAACCTCATAACCCATATGCCACATAACAGGTAATGCCAACGCTCCAATATTGCCCCAAATAGAAGATGCGTACCCATTTATAATGTAGTGCTTGACATATTCTGAGTAATCGTTGGAAATAGTAGCCATAATTAGGGCGTTAGCTAATATTCCAGCCTTTTTACGCTATGAGAATGATTGGCTTTAACCACAGAGATGCAGTCTGTAAACACTGCCTATTGTATTGGACTATAAATAGAGACGAAGGAAGGATGGACATAGCATATACAGGGAACGCACTTTTCAATTGAGTTATGGAACACATAGGGAGCGCTTAGGACACTTTGGAATTTCATTTCATCTTTTTTATTTTCTAAATCTTTCTTTTTTAATTTCATTTCTAAATCTTTCATTGTATCTTCCCCTCTGAGAACGTTTTGTTTGAAAACTTGTTTTTTACGTGGAAGTTCTGTTAAAATCAGCAATGTATTTCTACCCTTAAGCTTTATTAAAATAGGCGAAGTTATTTAACTTCTGATTTTTGACGGTCAAGAAAAGATCAATAACTAACTTGAATATTTAAAAAGTTTTTATCTTTCTCCATATGATAACGTTTTCTGTAAAAAGCTGTTTTAAATCAGGAATGTTGTTCTACCCTGAAGTTTTATTAAAATGAGCAGAGTTATTTAACTTCGGGTTGGCTACTGTCAATAAAAGATAATAACAACTCATCGGTGACTGTCAATAAAAAGATAATAACACATCAATAACTAATTTAAAACGAAATAAAAACAATCCGCTTTATCTTCTTAATATTTCAAAGTCTTTATCATACTCTGTTAGTTGCCTATAAACACTTATACCCAAATAACTTATAAAAACATATGCTCAAATATGTAGGAAGACTTGAGTCGAACAACTTGGCCTAAAACTTGGAACTTTGACTCAGTGATAAATTAATGGGTTCTTGTTCTTTCATTAAACGGTTAAATTTAAATACACAATTAAATCTGGAAATATTAAGCGGCCAAATAAACATGAATTCAACCATAAACTATTTCATATATATATAACTATGCAGAAATAACAAAGATATCACAAACTTGTCTGTCCAGACTTGTAGGCTCACCCACTGATCGTTTTACAGACTTGTAGGCTCACCCACTGATCGTTTTACAGAGCTTCAGGATTGAATCACATAGAGAGAAGCTTGAGCTTCAACTTATCTTTCTTTCCTTTCTCACACAGAGTTCTCTCGACTCTCTAACTTGATTTACAATCTGGTTCTTCTATTTATAGGCAACCTGAAAATTGCTTCTACATGAGTAGACTCACTTTCCATTAAAAGCTGTAATGACTATCTACCTAAGCACTTAGCTTTAGAAATAAATTCTTCTATTTTACATTGTTGAATGGTGGACTCTTCCCTCTTGTCACATTGACTCACACACAAGATCTTGAATGATAGAGACTCTCTTCCAACACTTTTCATACTTCTGGTACTTTTTTTTGGAAGTGTTTGCTTTCTGTCCTCTTGTACATATATTTGGATAAAGAAATTATAGTTTTTTTCTTTCTTAAAAAAACCTTATTGAGGTTGGAGAGAAATAATAAAAGAAAGGATAAAAAGATAAAGTTTGCATGTTCATGGTATTTTATTGGGATTGGGGTTAGAAAAAGAAAATAAGAGAAAGTGACTCATTATTAGTTATTCGTTGTTGAGGTTGGAGAGATTCAATAAGGTTTCTTAAAAAAACCTTATTGAGGTTGGAGAGAAATAATAAAAGAAAGGATGAAAAGATATAGTTTGCATGTTTATTGTAATTTATTGACATTGAGGTTTGATGAAGAAAATATGAAAGAATATAAAAAGAAAGTATCTTTATTCACTATAATTCATTTATTAACTATTAAGATTAAAGTTGAAAAAATAAAATATGAAAAATATTAAGAAGATAAAATATACAGTGTTCATTGTATTTCAGTTATTGCATGTGAGCCATGGAGAAAATAAAATAAATTATAAAAATGATAAACTATGTTTGCTCAAGATGATCTAATTATTGCTATTAAGGTTGGAGCTAACAATAAGAGAAAAAAATATTTCATTGTAATTTAGGAATAAAATAAAATAAATTATAAAAATGATAAAGTATGAGATGATTTGATTATTGGAATTATGGTTAACCTGAGATAATAAAAGAAATCGGATAAGGTATATGATTGTAATTTAGTTATTAGGATTGAGGTTAGAGGAAAAAATAAGAGAGATCGTAAAAAAGATAAAGTATGCTTGTTTATGGTGATTTAGTTCTCATGATTGAAATTAAGAGAGAAGACAAGAAAACCATAAAAAACATAATATGTGTTTGTTTAGTGTAATTTATTGGCATTCAAGTTTGAGGATAAAATAACGGAATTCATAAAGAAAGTATAAGGGAAGTATAATGCATGCTTGTTCATTATACTTTAGTTATTGAGATTAAGGTGGAGGGAGAAAATAAGAGAAGCCATAAAATAATAAATATGTTTGTTCATTGTAATTCAACAAGCATAGATCTATATATGCTCCCAATCTACCATGTCTCTATAGAGATCATATACATAGAGGTGAAACCTTTTTTTATGGTCTATCTCTTATTGGATATAGATTTTGACATGACGGATTTGTTTACATTTTAGTTTTTTTTCATTGTTTTACTTGTTACATTTTCCTAGTACTTAAAATTTATTCTTAGAATTTTAATTAAAATTTATGTGGCCTCAATATTACTATATTGTAACTTTACATTACATATTATGTATTGTGACAACATCCTCCCCAGAAACGTTACCTTATGTAATGTAACATGACAACATCTCCTCCAAACTAGGCTGTATAAACGTGTAGAATAGTCTTTCGATGCATTTACTGAATTTAGGTTGGAAGGAGAAAATAAACGAAATCATAAAAAACATAAAATATCCTTGTTCAATGTGTTCATTGAGGTTGGATAGAGAAAATAAGACAAAAAAACATGAAGGATTCTACTCATGAAGCCTTGAGGATAAAATGTAGACCAATAATGAAAAGAAAAGACAAAACCTCTAACAATGCGGCCTCCTCAAGTACAGAGTGGAATCCTAACTCTTAAATGATAAACTTTAATGCATCATATCATATGCCACGTTCCAAAAACGTGATTATATAAGTATAACCTAGATGTTCTATGTAGTCACATTACTTTCCATAATTCACATTATAACACAATTACAAACCTTAGGTGTTTTACTATCTCCTAGGCTTGCACTATACAAATTCCTTATTGGTCATTCACCAAGTGTCATATTTATATTGGAATAATAACACATTTGTAGTTATCACAATGTTACACATTTATAGTTATCACAATTTGTTTTACTTTTTCATGATGTATCCATTTACCTCAATTTCACATTTCACATTTTGGTTCTCTAACCATTTACCTTAATTTCTATATTAATTTGTTTCATATTTTTTCAAATTTTTAAAAATAGAATGTATTTTATACTAAGTATCTAGTTCTAATATAGTAATGTTTACTTATTCAAAATTTTGAAATATTACATAATCAATTATTAATTAAACATCAAAGTTGGTGTAATTTTAAATTTAATTTAACATAATTCTTAGATATGATACCTAAAATCATAAATTTAAATAATTTTAAATTAAATTTTACATAGTTTTTGGATATATGTAAAATTAAAACTTCAGACATCATACTATTAATGCTACATCAATGAACATGGATTCATTTGGCAAATTTTAAAATTCGTTCATATAAATAAGAAATGCCCATTCTTTCCAATAAAAAGTATGGATTGAGTAAAAAACTATTGTACATATTCGTGAAATGAGTGTAATAAGTTTAAAATTTTGGTCACTTGAATAATGCGATACATCTCAATAAAATAGGATTGGGGTTAGAGAAATAAAATAGGAGAAAGTGATTTGTTATTAGTTATTGGTTGTTGAGGTTGGAGAGAAATAATAAAAGAAAGCATAAAAAGATAAAGTTGGTATGTTCAATTGAGGTTGGAGAGAATAATAAAAGAAAGCTTGAAAAGATAAAGTTTGCAAAAAATATGAGAGAATATAAAAAGAAAGTATATTTATTCACTATAATTCAGTTATTAATTATTAAGATTTTGAAAAAATAAAATATGAAAAATATTAAGAAGATAAAATATGCAGTGTACATTGTATTTGAGTTATTGCATCTAGGCCTGAGACAATAAAATAAATCATAAAAATTATAAAGTATATTTGTTCAAGATATCTAATTATTGCTATTAAGGTTGGACCTAAAAATAAGAGAAAAAAAGGATTTCATTGTAATTTAGGAATAAAATAAAATAAATTATAAACATGATAATGTATGCTTGTTCAAGATGATTTGATTATTGGAATCAGGGTTAAAGTGAGATAATAAAAGAAATGAGATAAGGTATATCATTGTAATTTAGTTATTAGGATTGAGGTTAGAGGAAAAAATAAGAGAGATCATAAAAAAGATAAAGTATGTTTGTTTATGGTGATTTAGTTCTCATGATTGAAGTTAAGAGAGAAGACAAGAAAATCATAAAAAACATAATATATGTTTGTTTAGTGTAATTTATTGGCATTCAAGTTTGAGGATAAAATAAGGGAAGTCATAAAGAAAGTATAAGGGAAGTATAATTCATGCTTGTTCATTATACTTTAGTTATTGAGATTAAGGTGGAGGGAGAAAATAAGAGAACCATAAAATGATAAACACATTTGTTCATTGTAATCCAACAAACATAGATCCATATAAACTCCCAATCTACCATGTCTCTATAAGGATAATATATATAGAGGTGAAACCTTTTTTTATGGTCTATCTCTTATTGGATATAGATTTAGACATGAGGGATTTGTTTACATTTTAGTTTTTTTTTGTTGTTTTACTTATTACATTTTCCTATTCCTTAAAATTTAGTATTAGCATTTTAATTAAAATTTATGTGGCCTCAATATTACTATATTGTAACTTTACATCACATATTATGTATTGTGACAACATCTTCCCTAGAAACGTTACCTTATGTAACATAACATGACAACATCTCCTCCAAACTGGGCTGTAGAAACGTGTAGAAACATCGCTCGATGCAATTATTGAATTTAAATTGGAAGGAGAAAATAAAAAAAATCATAAAAAATATAAAGTATCCTTCTTCAATGTGTTTATTGCAGTTGGATAGAGAAAATACGACAAAAAAACATGAAGAATTCTACTCATGAAGCGTTGAGGATAAAAGGTCGACCAATAATAAAAAGAAAAGAGAAAACATCTAACAATGTGGCCTCCTCAAGTAGAGAGTGGAATCCTAACTCTTAAATCATAAAATCTAATGCATCATATCATATGCCATGTTTTACATATTCAAAATTTTGAAATATTACATAACCAATTATCAATTAAACATCAAAGTTGGTGTAATTTTAAATTTAATTTAACATAATTCTTAGATATAATTCTTAGATATAATATGCAAAATCATAACTTTAAATAATTTTAAATTAAATTTTAGATAGTTTTTGGATATAATATGTAAAATTAAAACTTCATAACATTAGGACATCATACTATTCATGCTACATCAATGAACATAGATTCATCTCGCAATTTTTAAAATTCATTCATATAAATAAGAAATGTCCATTTTTTCCAATAAAAGTTAAATTTCGCATACGCGATATATATCGCAAGTGCGCTATATCGCATATGCGATATGGAAAAAAAAATAGAGGTCGCGGGCCTCATTTCTCATTTGCACAGGGATGTTTCGGGAGAGCAATAAAATGCACAGGTGATAAACCGCATAGGCAATAAATCACGTAGGCAATAAACCGCATAAGCGATAAATTGCACAGGCAATAAACTACATAGGCAATTTGCGTTTCATCATTTGGAGGTCGATTTGGAGGTGGCTTGGCTCCAATGGCACATAACTACTCATATCCATTACAAATTGTTTTCAATTCTTTATTGTTTTTGTTAATTTCATAGTTTTTATAATTGTTTAAAACAAATTTAATAAAAAAAATTGAATTAAATCAAAGAATGATAAATTAAAACAATTTGTATTGTTTTGTTTACTTCTTAACAAATAACATAAATGAGCAAGATAATGTGGAAGACGAACCCACTAATAACCCAGAACCTAACCCAAACATGAACCCAAACCTAGACCCGGAGGGGGAAGAATATCGAAACTCACAAATTCTGGCGTGTTTGGCATCATTAAGGTGCCTCACCTCATGTATTAGAGGAGGGGATCATTTGAGACACTCTTTAGTGAATGCATTGGACACAATAATAAACAAAATTTCCAATGCCCAAGGATCTCTGTACAACATTAACTCGTATAGAGAATCCAGGAGGAAATACTACTCCGATGTTTTGAGCTATAAAGACATCAAAGACATAAAGATTAGAAAATACCAATTATTTTGATTATTCTGGGACCCTAGCACTCGATTGGTTCCACCCACCAGTCGAGCACACATTTCCATAGACTAGTGCATGGAACCAAATATAAAGGCTAAATGGAAGGATCATTGGTATATGGTCTTCGATGAAGACCCTCATGGGAATAGGGACATCACGTTATATTTCCTTAGGAAATTGTATGCAGAATTCATCCTAGGGAAACATGTTAACTATTTCGATATCTTAGGGTTCTAGGGTGTTGATCATGGGATGCCCAAAAATAGGGAAGGGGACAAGACGGATCCTAATCGTGTTCCACGCCCTCCACGAACACCAAAACTCCCTCGTCTTTATCCTCTTGCGGGTCATGTGGTTGAGGATACACATGAGGCCTTATTTGACTTGGCACATACATTGCTCCAGCATGGGATTGATGTCTAAGGCAATGTAGGCCAAGGGGTTGGAACTTCTAAGGCTCGCCCATCACACAGTAAGGATCCATCTACGTATCACACAAGAGACATGGAGCATTTAGAGCATCGTGTTACTCCACACCCTTGCACATCGTGTGGAGGCATATGCTATGGCCATGCTTCACACTTTCAGGATGATGGATTACTTCAATTTGTAAGTAAAACTCATTATTTTCATATTATATTTTGTTTCATATCACAATTTTCAATTGGTTCACAATTGATTTCTATGTAATTATCTAACAAATTATGTGAACAAATATACATATGGTGTCCCATGGCACACTAGATTCGCATAGTCTGTCGATCAATGTTGAGAACATTGACGCTGCTATCAATATTGCATATGGGTTTGGTTCTTCACCATTAGCGGTAAGAACTATACTTGTTAATTTGTCAACTTTATTTACATATTTACAGTAGAGATTGTAGCATTAAATACATCCTGATTTTGATATAACAAGTTTTATGCAGGGTGATCAGGATGAGTACATTGAATCCCAGCCTAGTCCCTCTCTTGCAGAGGTAGATTCCTAGACATAGGTATTCTTTTAAATATGCTTTTAATTATGTTTCACTTTCTTTGGAAAAATCATTTTTCATCCATCATGTATATGTCTCGTTTTCTTTGTATTATCTGACATTGACATATGTTACATTTTGCAAACATCTATTGATCCATTGGTGCTTGAAGAGCACCAAAGCAAGGTTGTTGTCGACCTACCTTTTCCCCCCAGCCAAATACATGTATGTTTCACTTTCTTTGAAAACATCATTTTACGTCCATGTAGTATATATGTCTATGATTATTTTTATTATCTAAATTAGACATATGTTATTTTTTGCAGGATTCTATTGAGGCACCAGTGCTTGAAGAGCTCCAGATTGTTGACCGGCCTATGATGAGCCAACAAGTATGTTTATGTATCGCTTTCTTTTAATTGTGATTTTAATGATTCAACATGTACTTTTTTAATTTTTTGAAATTATCTAATTGTATCTTTATCCTTTTGTATGTAGGAAGGTGAGTTTGAATATTTTGTCCAAAAAGCGAGCTTCTTCACTAGTACAAGTAGAAGTCCTTTTTTCTCATTGCTAGTTAATCGATCCACTAGTTACACACCTTCTCACGTCCCCCATGTATATTTATACATTTAAAATCTTAGTTATGTTGCTTTTTGTACATGCAAGTAACTTTTTCCTTGTTGCCCCCATTGATATGTCTCTTTTTCTTTGTATTATCTGACATATATGTTACTTTATGCAGCAATCTATTGAGACAGTGGTGCTTGAAGAGCACCAAAGCGAGTTTGTTGTCGACCTACCTCTAACGAGGTAGCAGGTAAGTTTATGCATCGCTTTCTTTGTACATTTATGTATGGATTTCCCTCATTTGGTGCTTTCTCTTTGTACATTTTCATAGGTTTATGTATCGCTTTAACATATGTTACTTTCTATAGGAATCTATTGAGAGTGGTGCTTGAAGAGCACCAAAGTGATGTTTTTGTTGACCGACCTCTTCCCCCCTACCAGGTACATGTATGTTTCTCTTTCTTTGGAAACATCATTTGTTGTCCATGTAGTATATATGTCTATGATTCTTTTTATTATTTGAAATTGACATATATGTTACTTTATGCAGGATTCTAGTGAGGCATTGGTTCTTGAAGAGCACCAAATCGATGGCCCACCTCCGACAAGCTAGTAGGTACATTTATGTATCGTTTTCTTTGTACATTTTTGTATCGCTTTCTCTAATTTGGTGCTTGAAGAAACCCAAATCGGTGACCCACCTCTTCCCCCTGATGTACATGTATATTTGTTGACATTGGCCTATATATATTTTTTATGCATCTTGATAGTGAGCAAGTGGTGCTTGAAGAGCACCTAATCAGGGTCACTGCTAGTGAGACACCACGACCCACCATTACTTACTCTCATACAGTAAGTAAAAATGTTATCTTGGTTTTGGAATTTGAACAAATGTACATAGAATTTTTATAGGTTGGTAAACTAACTTAAAAAATTTGGTTTTTTCGCAGTCTCCTCTAATGCGACCTACCCCTTTTGTTCAGCAATGGGGATCACGAGTGCGCAGTCAGAAAAGAAAGCTAGACTTCTCTGAAGACATTGGAAGTGGCAGTGAAAGGGGGGATAACTAGAACAAATGTATAGGGGGGATACATAGATGTAACTTTTTGTTTTTATTCACACATATGTACATTTTTATCAACTATTTTGTATGATGGCCATGTGGCATGCCAATTTTTGTAACATTATTTCTATACATATATAATATAAAGCAAGACTCAAATTTATACATGTAAGGTTGACTTGATCTTGGAATATTATATGCGTGGTTCACCTATGTGATATAATGATATGTGTGGTTCACAAGTGTGCCTTAAAGGAATAATTTATGACTCATCAACCTTTTAACATTATGGCTATCCTCAACTTTTTAACATCATAACCATACCATACACTACCTAAATTCCATATACGCTAACATAATAACACTAAGTCATGCATGCATGTGTAATATACTATATCATACACTACAATACCTTATGATACTAACATCATACCATACTAACATACAATAACATACCATAACATAACATAATAACATCATACCATACTAACATACCATACCATTGCAATATACCATACCATACCCTACAATACTAACATCATACCCTACAACCCTACTTGGTTTTCAATATGTACACATACATCCATGTGTTTCTAGTTCCATCTCATAACTTGTAAAGAGGCCACTAAACCATACTTCCATGTCATAACTTGTCAACCCTAGTGATAACATGCAAAGTGGTGTTCATGAAACCCTAGTTGGTTTTCAATTTGCGCATGTCCATGTGTTTTTAGTTCCATCTCTTAACTTGTAAATAGGTTACTAAACCCTAGCTCCATCTCATAACTTGTCAACCCTAGTGATAGCATGCAAATTGGTGTTCATGAAATCCTAGATGGTTTCCAATTTGTACATGTCCACGTGTTTCTAGTTTTGTCTCATAACTTGTAAATTGCTCACTGAACACTAGTTCCATGTCATAACTTGTCAACCCTAGTGATAGCATGCAAATTGGTGTTCATAAAAGCTTAGTTGGTTTTCAATTTGTACATGTCCATGTGTTTCTAGTTCCGTCTCATAACTTGTAAATTGCTCACTAAACCCTAGTTCCATGTCATAACTTGTCAACCCTAGTGATAGCATGCAAATTGGTGTTCATGAAAGCCTAGTTGCTTTCCAATTTGTACATGTCCATGTCTTTCTAGTTCCCTCTCTTAACTTGTAAAGAGCTCACTAAACCCTAGTTCCATCTCATTACATGTCAACTCTAGTGATAGCATGGAAATTGGTGTTCATGAAATCATAGTTGGTTTCCAATTTGTACATGCTCATGTGTTTTTAGTTCTATCTCATAAATTGTAAAGTGCTCACTAAACCCTAATTCCATGTCATAACTTGTCAACCCTAGTGATAGCATGCAAATTGGTGCTCATGAAATCCTAGTTGGTTTCCAATTTGTACATGTCCATGTGTTTCTAGTTTCATCTCATAACTTGTAAATTGCTCACTAAACCCTAGTTCCATGTCATAACTTGTCAACCCTAGTGATAGCATGCAAATTGGTGTTCGTGAAAGCCTACAGGGTTTTCAATTTGTACATGTCCATGTGTTTCTAGTTCCATCTCATAACTTCTAAATTGCTCACTAAACCCTAGTTCCATGTCATAACTTGTCAAACCTAGTGATATCATGCAAATTGGTGTTCATGAAATCCTAGTTAGTTTGCATTTTGTACATGTCCATGTGTTTCTAGTTCCATCTCATAAATTGTAAAGGGCTCACTAAACCCTAGTTCCATCTCATTATTTGCCAACCCATGCAAAGGGTTGTTCATGAAACCCTAGTTGGTTTCTAGTTTGTACATGTCCATCTGTTTCTAGTTCCCTCTCTTAACTTTTAAATTGCTCACTAAACCCTAGTTCCATGTCATAACTTATCAACCCTAGTGATAGCATGCAAAGTGGTGTTCATGAAAACTTAGTTGGTTTCCAATTTCTACATGTCCATGTGGTTTTAGTTCTGTTTCTTAACTTGTAAAGAGGTCACTAAACCTTAGTTCCATCTCTTAACTTGTAAAGAGGTCACTAAACCCTAGTGATATCATGCAAATTGGTGTTCATTAAAACCTAGTTGGTTTCCAATTTGTGCATGTCCATGTGTTTCTATTTCCCTCTCTTAACTTGTAAATTGCTCACTAAACCCTAGTTCCATGTCATAACTTCTTAACTCTAGTGATAGCATGAAAAGTGGTGTTCATGAAACCCTAGTTGGTTTCCAATTTGTACATGTCCATGTGTTTTTAATTCTTTGTCTTAACTTGTAAAGAGGTCACTAAACCCTAGTTCCATTTCTTAACTTGTAAAGAGGTCACTAAACCCTAGTGATAGCATGCACATTGGTGTTCATGAAATCCTAGTTGGTTTCCAATTTGTACATGTCCATGTGTTTCTGGTTCCCTTTCTTAACTTGTAAATTGCTCACTAAACCCTAGTTCCATCTCATTATTTGTCAACCCTAGTGGGTTTCCAATTTCTTGTTCCCTCTCTTAACTTGTAAATTGCTCGCTAAACCCTAGTTCCATCTCATTACTTGTCAACCCATGCAAAGTGGTGTTCATGAATCCCTAGTTGGTTTCCAATTTGTACAGGTCCATGTGTTTCTAGTTCCCTCTCTTAACTTGTAAATTGCTCACTAAACCCTAGTTCAATGTCATAACTTGTCAAATTTAGTGAGAGCATGCAAAGTGGTGTTCATAAACCTAGTTAGTTTCCAATTTGTACATGTCCATGTGTTTCTAGTTCCCTCTCTTAACTTGTAAATTGCTCGCTAAACCCTAGTTCCATCTCATTATTTGTCAACCCTAGGTGGTTTCCAATTTCTAGTTCCCTCTCTTACCTTGTAAATTTCTCACTAAACCCTAGTTCCATCTCATTATTTGTCAACCCATGCAAAGTGGTGTTCATGAAACCTTAGTTGGTTTCCAATTTGTACATGTCCATGTGTTTCTAGTTTCATCTCTTAACTTGTAAAGAGCTCACTAAACCCTAGTTCCATCTCATAACTTATCAACCCTAGTGATAGCATGAAAATTGGTGTTCATGAAAGCCTAGTGTCTTTCCAATTTACACATTTGCATTTGTTTCTAGTTCCCTCTCTTATCTTGCAAATTGCTCACTAAACCCTAGTTCCATCTCACATATTTGTCAAGTCTAGTGATCGCATGTAAAGTGGTTTTCATGAAACCCTAGTTGGTTTCAAATTTGTACATGGCAATGTAATTAAATGTATATTAAACTAAAAACATCAAGAAATGTAAATTTCAACAACTCAGTAGCATGTTAATTTCCTAATTCTATTTGTTGGTGTCTAAAGATGCCATTCTTGGCGCCTCCAATGTGTCATAGATGGTGTTTGTATCATAGGCACATGAAAGGTTAGACACTAGTAACATCATAAGAAAAAAAAGACAACCCAATGAAAATGTGCAAACATGATTTATAGATAACTCACCCGAGGTTGTACGATAGTGTTTATAAGGTCTAGTATCCTCTGAATAATATTATTTCTATGAATGGTATCAGTCAATCACAGGTTTATTACATCGGGAATAAACTAAGGCTAAAGAATTGAATGTGCTTTAGAATTCACTTTAAAGTTTAAATAAGTAACTTGACAATGCACTCATACAAGTAGGCCATCTCGATCATCTCTGGTGGTGATGGTGTCCATTAATATTTTGTGGTACATATGAGGTAGCAAGTATCGTACATGTGGCCTATTTTTGTGACCAAGTGTGCACAACTTGATGTTTATACCAACTACTAGGTTGGTGAAGTGGTATATAATAGCTCGTGGTCTATAATCGTGATATACATACCCAACCTTCTTTTTCTATTGTGCTGCAAGTGTCAAGTACTCCCCTTTTATAACCATCGAGCTAGTTGGGAATCCAATATTTTCATCATCTGTAACAGGTTCGAGAATGGTTTGTTTCCCTTCTAAGAAACGTGCCAACCAACAGTCAGAACCCATTCATTATTTTTTGGGGCAACCACTACATATATCTGACCTACGAAAGAAATAGGTCGAGTTAACAATACATTTTTTAAATAAGGTCTTTCATTAATAATTTCTACATAGGTCAAGTAAATAATACATAAATACATTTTCTAATTTAGGTACTACTCATGTACCTGCTTGTATGAGATTCGATATGTGATCTTAGTCTCTAGAAATATGTGTTTGATCATCTTCCAAATGGTCTATTTCATTAACCCCATTGAAATTGGTGCCAAGTGTCACTCGATCCCATGTATCAATGGTATCTGTATACTCACAATAATCTCATTCATTGATGTTACAAGAGCTACAAAAGCAAGCCTTCAATCTTGTCCAAATTTGTAGAGTTGAGTTGTCTGAGCTTCTAAATGAATGAAACTATCGAGTTCCATGCACTATGTCCACCTGATGTGTTTGTGATCTGTCCACATTTGTCACCTCCCAGAATATTCTTCGCACTAGGTGTTTCCTTGTTGCTTATTTTCCCACGATAGATGCACACCATTTCACTATAGATGCAGTATCTCAAAGGCGAGCACCTATAAACTTCATCTCTTCCCTTCAAAAGGGAGTTTTAAGGCATGCACTAGCACCATCGTGCTATCCTTCTCCATGACCAGTTTCAATGTAGTTCCATACATGTGGTTCCTTGTCTTTTATGTGCAACAAACACAACCATTCAAATACACGTGCATTCTTGAACTACTCAACACAACCATCTAACCAAATAAAATGGCAATAAAATGGTATATCCATAGCTATCACATGATCATAGAATAATTTAAAGAAATTTTGCATGTAATGGATGTCATGGGTTCAGTTGTCACTTATGTAGAAGTGGCTTTCCTTCAGTATCACACGTTTCTCTTCATTGCTATCTGGCCCATGTCGATACATTATATGCACCATTATGCTCACCTACTCTTAGTCATAGTATTGACTTTGTATTTCATTTTGTGGTTGTAGGGTGTACTTTTATAAAAAGTCAACCTCTGATAGTATTGTTCTGAGGGGGGAGGTGTCACAACATATTCTGAATTGCTCATCTTGCCACCTTGCCATATCGACACATTGAATGTACTATTGGATCTTTCCACAAAACTCTGAAATAAAATCACATACTCGCACCTGGTGTAAAAAATTAAATAGTGTTAATAAACCACTTAAAAAAATGTGTACATGAATACTAATATGTCAATATTCAACAATTTACCTATGAAGTCACCAATTTAATCTTCCTACTTTCTTTCCCATAATGTAGTTGATATGTCTCATACTGATAGTTCTGCTTCTTGACAATTGCATTCTCGAATGCTTGACCTTCACTTTCATGGATCATTAGAGGAAATTTGGGGTCTAAAATGGGCCTCCTAAGGAAAATAATAAAATAATAACTAAAATAATAAAATAATAGTTAAAATAATAAAATAATAGTTATTAATTTTGGAGCAAGAATGAAAAGAACTACTTTTTGTGTTCGTATTTTAGACATATCTCCCTATGTTTTTAATCAAATTATGAGCAGGAGAGCTCATTGGATGCGGAATTTAATTCTGCATCCAACAAGTACCCACAATGCACACTTTTGACAGACCCCGCTACCCCCAAAAAAAGAAATACCTGAAAAAACATGATGATGATGTCATCATCACATTTTTTTAGGTATTTCATGTTTTTGGGGTAGCAGGGTTTGTCAAAAGTGTGCAATGCGGGTACTCATTGGATGTGGAATTAAATTCCACATCCAATGAGCTCTTCCGCTTGAACCTTGAGTAAAAACACAGGGAGATATGTCAAAAATACGACCAAAAAAAGTAGTTTTCTTTTATGATAAATATGTCAATTCAACCATTATGGTTGACTCATTTTATTGAAATTCTATTGGTTCTTGAATTCCAACTCACAAAATTCATTGTTGACATGTTTTCTTATAAGGCCCATTTTAAAACCCAAATTTCCTCTAATGGCAATCAGACCATAATGATAGCTCACCACAATTCTTGCAAGAACCATCTAAACATTGTTTTAAGTAATGTGTCTGCCCATCTTGCCTCAGAAACATTATGATATGGATGAAATCTCTGGATGACATTGGCGGTACTATACTTGATCATTCCTACACATGGTTACAATGCAAAAAATGATGTATATGTGCAAATTTATGGTAATATAGGTCAAACTCTATGTGGTGTCTACAACAACAAGTGTTTTGGATGGTATTGATTTTAACATAACAAGGCTTGCATTTTTCAAAAGATCTTTTCCTGACCCTTAGCTCTACGTGGTAAACTTTAAACATCACGAACAGTTGAGTTTGTGTCATTTCAAGATAATGTTTAACATGAGGCTCCTTGTTTCTAGAACCCCTACAATGTTTTAACACATCCTTCGTGTTTGAAGAAGGCCTAGTGTTATCATGCCAAAACGTTTGCACTAGGCCCTTCACTGCTTTGACTAACTTCATGTCTTTGGGGGGAAAACTACCGCTAAATGCCCATAATGTATCCATTTTTCTCTCTACATAAAGGTTGTCTCTTGTTACTAAATATTTTTTTAATGTCTTTAGATGTAAAGGCACAATTTGTGATGTGCATTTAAGTAAAGAATGTTGTTTTGTGGATCTACATACAATTGATTCAGCCAATACACAATGAGCCACATTACAGTCTTGTGAATGAGGTTTTTTACCAATCGATGTGAATGCAACAGCAAGAGATTTAACAATGTGATTACTTGATTCGATATTCTTCATTGTTTTTATGCCTAAATTTCTTCTAACAGTTGCCATATTTCTAGTTTTAAGCAAAGCTAAAAACACCTGGCATTTACCATCTTCGGATTTTTTATCAAAATATTGTTTCATTATTTGAGGACAATGACAAAGCATAGTGCGTTTAGCCACCTTACCTTCCATGGAAGTCAATTTGCTCTCGTCCACTTGTATGCATTTAGGAATTCTCTTTCGTTTTGATTCAAAATTTCTTGCCGTTTGAAATGCTGGAGTGATGTTTACATCCACTACAGGCTGGCAACTTTGATTACGAGATTGAAAAACCGACCATGGTTGTCACTGAGTCACATTTGCATTGAGAGTAACACAATTATTGAACTATTGACAAGATTGTCTATTTACTAATGGATCAATAATATCAACTTCCATATAACCAACTTCCTTTAATGTTGCATTATCTTCCTCAACCTCTACGTCAGGTATCTGTTGAGGAAGAATGGGAACTATTTGCTCATGTAATGAATGTCGATGGTTTCTTGAATCTTCCCCCTTTTTTTCTTTTCTATTTTCAAATTCTTTCGTTGTAATCACCTTCCTCCCTGACCTTTGACCTCTATTATGTACATTCCCCATCGAAATCCACCCAAACCTGTACAAAACTATGGAATTATCTAAGTAATGATTAAATTACACATTGAACAGTTCTATGTGTGCGGGTTAAGAGGAATTATGTATTTTGCTATAGTAAACTTGGCCCATAGCATGCAACGCAACATTTCTTATATAACACATATCGCATATGCAATTTAACACACCTCCGATTTGTCGTATATGCGATATTGATACAATGCTTTTTTATTAAAGGGCATGCTTTTTACATGATCTCCAAAACGAATATGCGGTATATCACATATGCAATTTAGTGCATATGGGATATATCGCATATGGGATATATTGCATATGCGATTTAGTGCATATGGGAGTTAGTGCTCACTGAATATGCAACTTGACTGATCTAGATGATTATCAAATATTAAAATATTAAATATCAAATGCATATCAAACTTGGACTGAAATATGTTAAACTTCTATAACGAATAGTATGACTATAACGACAATGATTACGAGGATGATCATGACGATGATGGTGATTTTAATGATGATGATGATAATGACGATGACGAGGATGAGGATGAGGATGAGGAGGAATAGGAGGAGTAGGAGGATGACTATGATGATGATGATCAAGATGAGGATGATGATGATGATGATGATGATGATGATGATGATGTCAATGATGATGATCATGAGGATGAGGGTGGTGGTGATGATGATGAGGAGGAGGATGATGATGATGATGATGATGAGGATGATGATGATGATGATGATGACAACGATGATGAACAATTATGGTGATGATGAGGAGGAGGAGGATGAGGGTAATGATGATGATGACGATGATGATGAACAATGATGAGGAGGAGGAGGAGGAGAAGGAGGATGATGACTATGATGATGATGATGAGGATGAGGATGAGGATGTTGATGATGAAAATGATGATGATGATGAGGATGGGGGTGATGACGATAACAAGGATGAGGATGGGGGTGGTGATGATGATAACAAGGATGATGATGGCGATGATGATGATGATGATGATGATGACGATGATGATGAACAATGATGGTGATGATGAGGAGGAGGATGATGACTATGTTGATGATGATGAGGAATTGGCTGATGATGATGATGATGATGATGATGATGATGATGAACATGATGATCATCAAGAGGATGAGGGTGATTATGATGATGATGATGAGGATGAGGATGAGAATGAGGATGGTGATGGTGATGATGAGGATGAGGATTGTGATGATGATGATGATGATGATGATGATGAAGATGAGGATGATGATGGTGATGATGATGATGATGATGATGATGATGATGATGCCAATGACTATGGACAATGATGATGAGGAGGAGGAGGAGGAGGATGAGGGTGATGATGATGGTGATGATGATGAGGATGAGGATGATGATGCTAATGATGATGATGATGAACATTGATTGTGATGATCACGAGGAAGAGGGTGATGACTATGATGATGATGATGATGAGGATGAGAGCGATGATGATGAACAAAAAGATGATGATAATGATGATGATGATGATGAACAATTATGATGATGAGGAGGAGGAGGAGGAGGATGACTATTATGATGATGATGATGATGATGATGATGATGATGATGATGATGAGGATGAGAGTGGTCATGATGATGATGAGGACGATGATGATGATGATGACGACGACGATGATGAACAGTGATGGTGATGAGGATGAGGAGAAGGATGATGACTATAATGATGATGATGAGGATGAGGATGAGGATTATGATGGTGATGATGATGATGAGGATGATGAGGATGGTGATGATGATGATGATGATGAGGATTGTAAGATCCCTCCTAGACCCGTGAATGTATTGTAACCTTTTTTTCTTATTATTGTAATTGTCTTCTGGTGAGGAGCCCAAGGCCAAGGCCCCACCAATAAGACCTTGTATCCGATACTACCCCAAGTTTTTTAAGAGACTTAAGGATTGGATGTAGCTCGATGTCGGGGCGCCGAAAATCCACTACGGAAGATCCCAAATAACATCCCAGATCGAAGTAAGCCGAAATGGACTGCCTTACCTTTTGGGGCTTTATGTGTGCCTTTCCGACTCGGACACCATGGCTTGGCACCTAACCCTAATTTTTTTTTAAAGCTCGATCGAGGGAGCTGCACTCATTCTTAGCATTAACATAAGAATTAAGAGAGTGATAACCAGTGATGGAATGTTCCATCTGAAGGAGCATCAAATGTTTCAAATAGGTATATTTATATATATATATTAATTAATTAAGGTATCAAACAAAAAACAAAACGGGTCCTACTATAAAAGGGGAGAGAATCAATATGGTCATAAGGATTGACAATAGTGACAAAAGACATTGGGTATGAAGTATTTAATATATACATACTTATACAGGCTTATATTATTAGGTTACGTATGAAAAGAATTTCATACCCAAATGGTGGAAAGCATTAATTGTTTTACGGCAAATATTTAGGAGCCATTAACTACTCCCATAATTGATTTTGACCGTTCCACAATTAATTGTTTTACGGCAAATATTTTGGAGCCGTTAATTACTCCCATAATTGATTTTGACCATTCCACCATTAATTGTTTTACGGCAAATATTTTGAGCCGTTAATTACTCCCATAATTGATTTTGACCGTTCCACCATTAATTGTCTTATGGCAAATATTTTGGAGCCGTTAATTACTCCATTAATTGATTTTGACCGTTCCACCATTAATTGTCTTACGACAAATATTTTGAGCCGTTAATTACTCCCATAATTGATTTTGACCATTCCACCATTAATTGTTTTACGGAAAATATTTTGGAGCCGTTAATTACTCCCCTAATTGATTTTGACTGAGGAGAAACGTTGATTATGGAGAGGGAAAAGAATGCAACCATAAAAATCCTTCTGGTATATAGGTTTGCATTCCAGTAAAAATATTTGGACGGTGACATTCTCCCTTTTAGCAAAGAGCCTGCGTTTCTCATTGGGGCGTTCTCTTGGGTTATGGGGTTTTATTTTCTTCCAGTCACCGGCGTCCAACCCTTATGGTGGGAGTTGCAAGCATACTCCCAATTGGAGAATCCATGGGAAGGAGAGTATGTCTGAGTTTTGGTCCTTAAAACATAAAGGAAGCAATTTGAATGGGAAAACGTTGCCATGATTGTGCTCTTGTTTATCTCTGCCTTATCTCAGACTCGTAAGTACTGTGTGCCCTTTATTTTAGAACTATCCACGAATTTGAATCTCTCAACGCAAGAGTGTCTGGCTGCATGTGAATCCAGGTAGTAGGTTACGGCTTTTAAATTGATGACTATCTCCTGGTAATTAAAAATTGAATCTCTCAACGTGAGAGTGTCTGGCTGCATGTGAATCCAGGTAGTAGGTTACGGCTTTTAAATTTATGACTATCTGCTGGTAATTAAAAATTGAATCTCTCAACGTGAGAGTGTCTGGCTGCATGTGAATCCAAGTAGTAGGTTACGGCTTTTAAATTGATGACTATCTGCTGGTAATTAAAATTTGAATCTCTCAGCGTGAGAGTGTCTGGCTGCGTGTGAATCTAGAAAGTAGATTTCGGCCTTTAAATTGATGACTGTGTGCGTGTAGAAGTCTTTGCCCTTTATTTTTGATAAACATTAAAATCCCTCAGCGTAGGGTGACTATTTGCTGCTAATTCGTTAAGTTTTGAAGCTCCTGGCACTAGGGTGATCCTCCCCGTGTGGACCCAGGTAGAGGCTCCCTTCCTTTGTTATTGATAACTATTCACATCACCAGCCGTTAGATGATTATCTACGTAAGAATCTATATTTCTCTCTCTGTGTTCTATTTAAAAGGGAAAATCATTCTAGTAGCACATATTCACGACCGGCACCTATAAGTTAGCCTGTTCTCTTTCTGCCCTTGAAAGAGAAGTTGTTCTACTGCGAATGCCTATTGTTTTGAATTAAATTTTAATGTCGTGTTGATTATAATGTGGCGAGAAGGCCTGTTTTGATTGTATAGAAATCCCACTTATGGATAGTGTGGGGATAGTTCAGGCAGACTCCTCGAGGAGGAGACCACGATTGGGACCAAAGATGTATGACAGCATTTGCAATTGCATAACTTTTAATAAAAAAATAAATGTCACAGGTCTGTGACACTTTTGGTGAATGTAGCCCCAAGGGTGGGGTGAACCACGTAAATTGGTATTGCGTCCTCATACGTGTTTGAAGGGATTCATCTTATATATTTTTATGTGGCTGTTTATGTGATCTTTTTGCCTTTTACCTTACATATTTTGTGCCTTAATGTGTCTTGAGTATACAATATTCTGCAATATGTGTAGGCGGTTCTTTTGGGTTGGACTTGTTGTTATTCATATACTATCTTGCAAACCCTAATGCTGACAGGGTGATCTGTGGAAGCCATAACAACAATAAAATTTTATTCATAGATCCTGAAGCTGTTCAATTAATGTATAAGTTTACTTTCAGCAGGATGATATTACCAGTACGCCCTCTTATTCCACCATTGGAATTAAATGTTGAAAGGTTTCCTAATGACCAGAATATTGGTAATCTATAAGTGAGCTCAGGACTTATGATAAGCTTGTAAAGGTGCGGCGTGGTGTTTATATAGCGTTAATTGATACCGTGATATTTGCCAAGTTTATTTTATGCATGCATGGTGTTATAGCTTAATGATCAGATGCTGGTGATTTGCAAATAGGAAGTATATGCCTCCACTATTCGCATACGAAATTGATAAGGTTTTAAATGCAAACTTTATATGCAGGCATTATGTTACGGCTTAGTAATCTGATATCTGCGAATAGGGGTTTTATATGCCCTCTACTATTTCGCAACTGGAAATTGATAAGGTTGAATTTACAAAATTGATATTATAGATATGTAAGCGTTGGGTAGCCGCTAAATATTAAATTCACACTTACATATAGGTGCCTTGATTTGCAAATAAGGTGGTCTGTGCCTCTGCGAATTCATGCCTGAAAACGATGTGGAACGTGCTTCTTATTTAGTGTTGATGATATCTGTAGGTTATGTTGGTTTTCGTAACCTGAGCAATTAGGTTAAGCCTAAGATTTGGATTTTTATATGCCTATGCTACAAATTAGTAAGGATTTTAGTGAGTATGTTTTGTGCTGGCACGCCTGTCTTTATTTTATTTCGCTAGGATCTTCAGTTGCTGAAAGTTAAAATTTATTTTCTGATTCTCCTTTCTAGTTTGAATCATTTTTGGTAATACAATGCTTTGGATCCATGATTGATAGCTAAATCGTTGTCGTTTAAAAGCCAAAGAAGTAATAGCAAAAAAAAAAACAAACTTTACCCCTTTTTCAGCCACCATGGCATTAAGTACTAAGAGGTATGTTACAAGGATGATGATGATGATGATGATGATGAACAATGATGATGATGATGAGGATGAGGATGAGGGTGGTGATGATGATGATGTTGATGAGGATGAGGATGAGGATGAGGATGATGATGATGATGATTATGATGACGATGATGATGATGAACAATGATGGTGATGATGATGAGGAGCAAGATGATGACTATGATGATGATGATGAGGATGAGGGTGATGATGATGATGATGATGATGATGATGATGATGATGATGATGAGCATGATGATGATGAGGAGGATGACAGTGATTATGATGATGATGATGATGAGGATGAGGATGAGGATGGTGATGGTGATGATGATGATGAGGATTGTGATGATGATGATGATGATGATGATGATGACGATGAGGATGATGATGGTGATGATGATGAATAATGATGGTGATGATCAGGAGGAGGAGGAGGATGACTATGACAATGATGACGATGATGAGGGTGATGATGATGATGATGTTGATGATGATGAGCATGATGATGATGAGGATGATGATGGTGATGATGAGGATGATGATGATGATGATGATGATGATGAGGATGATGACTATGATGATGAGGATGATGATGATGATGAGGAAGAGGAGAATGATGACTATGATGATGATGAGGAGGAGGAGGATGACTATGATGATGATGATGGGGATGAGGGTGATGATGATTATGATGATGATAATGATGATGATGATGAGGACAAGGGTGGTGATGATGAGGAGTAGGAGGGGGATGACGATGATGATAATGATGATGACAATGATGATGATGATGAAGAATGATGGTGAAAATAATATATTACCAAGATTTATGAGAAACTCTCCTATCCTATACACAGAAATAGAAAGAGGTGTTAATCCTTAAGGATAAAACCCAAAATCCGTGGTCATGTAGCAAAAGAAATAAAGCATCATATAAAGGGATAGTGAAGAGATATAACCTCGAGTTATAAGAGGACCATATTTTCTTTCTTAAAAAACAAAATGCCCCATGAAGAATATAAGCCTTTCTTTGCACTATGTACTTAAAAAGTGAAAGTACTTTGGTGTACAAATCTAAATTCCACACTATATGAACACAATGGAATCTTAACAACACAAAGGAAGGAGTTGGAATAAGTAGTATTGCTAAGTGGCCTCCAAAGACAAGACTACACTCATATATGCTCTGTAACCATTATGCAGCAGCAACATAAACTTTTGACTTTACGAGGAAACAATGGGAAGGTGCTCGAAGCTACTTTTTCAAGTATGATATGATTTAACTAAAAGAACATGTATGAACAAAACTTGAAATGGATATAGAAAAGAGGGTTACACAGAGGAGTTTTTTTTCACCTTCTGGTTTTTAAACTATTATTAATTTTTTTAATTTTTGAAAAATTTGTTTAAAAAAAATAAAGTTTTTATTAAAAAATTAATCTCTAGCTATGAAAAAGGTATATACATGCTTTTTTTTCATCTTATAATTTGAAAATAAAGATCAACTAAGATTGAAAAGAAAAGAAAATAACTTGTAAACCATTCAAAAGTGACACTATAACAAAGTGAAAAAATAATAGTTATAATCAATTATATTGGTCAATTTTCTTTCCAAACAAAATTGCATAGAAAAGATATCCATAATTTTTACAGGGTTGTTAAAAAAATTATTTGCTAATTATAGATGGGTGTTATGATGTGTAAAGCTTTTTGGCAATAAGAGGAAGTGAATATAGTACAAAAAGGAGGTTAATCGAGTTCTTGGTAAGTCTTTAATCTAACTTTAGAAAGCTAGATTCAGGGCTTAGCAAAACACTCAATTAAACTATTTTGAAACTCTCTATGAAGAATTTAATTAACCTTTGATCGAGTTTCATAACTTGATCGAGGGTTAATTTACAGAGTAGAAGACCAGTAACACTTTTGGGAAGGAGAGGGTATAAATATGGTAAAAATCGAACTAATAATTAGATTGAGCTATGAAGCTCGATCGAGCTTACTCTTATAAAAATGAAGAAACAACAACAAGCCACTTATTTCATAGGACTTTTAGCACAAAAGATGGAAGGAATGTTGCTAAGCTCGATGCAAGACCAACTTGCTAGCCCACATGTAGACAATTCACAAACTTTAAAAGTCAAGTCTATGCGTTCATTGGAATTATTTTTTTGTAATTTTATGAACAAATAGTATAATTAATTGGAAACCCCTAAAATTATATGCAATAATTTTTTTAAGTTTAATAATTTTAATGAAAATTTTATAAAACTTGTTCTTTTTTATATATGTTTTCATAAATTACATTTTTTTTATAAATTAGAATTAGTTTATTTAAATGAAAATTTAGATTTAGATTTATTAGAATTAATTTATTTTAATGGAAATTTTGTAAAATTAGTTATTTTCCTTTATATTTTTTTAATTTAAATTTAGTTTATTTGAATAACAATAAAATTAATAATATCAAAATGTGAATATGACCTTACATATGATAAATTATTATTAAAATTAAATTAATAATGTAATAAAAAATAATAATATAAGATGTATTTTAAACATTAATATATCATAATTTATGTAATTTTGAAATTATTAATTCTATTATTATATTTCATTAATATAATATTATTTACATAAAATTTATACATTTATGATTTTTTAAGTAATGATTTATTTATGGTGTTGCTTCATTTTATTGTTGATATGTACTTATAATGTTCAATGGCACTCTACTTTAATTACCTATTAATTATGATTAATTTTTTTGACTTAATGATTTATATATTTTGTTGTAAGTTTGGATTTAGAGAAATGGTTTTGATACAACCAGAAGTATAATTATTAAAAATAATTATTAGTATTGCTGATAGAGGTTTTTTTTAGGAGTTCCAAGCTTTATTAGAAAAATGCCAAACTAGATATACCTTATTGTGTTTATTGTACAACCACTCGAAACTTTAGTTCAAAGTAAATTATCAATATTGAGAGTAGAGGGATTGTTGTTTAGAGTTCCACAAATTATCAGAAAATAGTAGTGTTTAAATACAAGATATCTTAATATTATATCACTAGTACAAGTGATCAATTTTGCCACGGAAAAACGTGGCAATATCCACGGAAAAGCGTGGATATTGCCACGAAAAAGCGTTTTTTTTCTTGTGGCAGTCATTTCGTCGCAATAGCGACGACCCGTTAGTTGTGTGGCAACAGCGATGGGAATACGTCGCAATTGCGATGACCCTTCCTAGAATGAAAAAAGCCCAACCCGTTTCTATATCGACGGAAAGATGTCGCAAGGTTCCACGGAAAGTCGTCGATATAGCGACGGCAAGACTAGGCAAGGTTCCACGGCAGGCCGTCGATATAGCGACGACTAGACGTCGCAAGGTTCCACGGACGGCCGTCGATATAGCGACGGCAAGACTAGGAAAGGTTCCATGGCAGGCCGTCGATATAGCGACGACTAGACATCGCAAGGTTCCATGGACGGCCGTCGATATAGCGACGGCTAGACGTCGCAAGGTTCCACGGCTAGTCGTCGATATAGCGACGGTAGCTGTAGTTTTTTAAAAAAAAAATATGGTATAATAATTTGAAATATAGATACAATAAAAATTAAGAGGTCAATTTGGACGTCTTTTCGTAGTTTAAATCTCTAAAATTATGCTTCTGTGACTAGGTCCATATATTTTCTTTCTTCAACAAATAGAAGAAACAAATGTCCATATATTTTGTTCAAAACTCACAATAATCCAATAATTTTCTAAACAGTTTCTAAATGGCGGCATGTATTGATACAATTGTACCACAAAGTTCTCGATCGATACACCATAGAACAAGGTCAAGGAATCCCAATTCATCACATTACGAGGGAGAAAAAAATCCCAACTCATTATATTACACTCAGAGCACGGGCAGAAAATCTGCTATAACAGCTACAATAACTGAAATATCGTGTAACATTGGGAAGAGAGTCACGACCGCCGATAGAAGACATGCGCTAGATTGGAATGTCAATAAAAATGGGCCATATTGCACAAATATGTCCCATTATGAAACATTTCTACAACTGAGTTCTCAAGCATGTCGAGAGACATCGAACAGGAAGAGGAAGCATGCCATTCCTTGAAGAGGATGCTGAGGATAAAACATTTGTCATCTCATCCATTTCATTGCAGCTACAGTGAAGAAGATATTCTGATAAATCTAGACACACATACACTTTGTATAGAAGTAGGGACTAAAGAGTTTTGCAGTGTTGATGTTATATACTCATCAATATGCTCTGCAATCTGATAGTAATGCACCTCTGGTATCATCTTCTCTCTCACCTGAAGGAAGACCAGAAAAAACCTCTGAAATTTCAAAGACCATGTCAGAGAAAATGAAGACCGTAGTACACGCCACACGAAGCCAGAGATAAAAAAGATGCCAACTCACTCAATTCATTGTAGCAGGGTAAGGAAGATATTTTGATATATCTACCAGTAAGCCTTGCTAACAAGTAGGAGGAAGTAGAAGTAGTCCTGCAGTGTTCATGTTATTTTTCCTCATC
>LPNX010989133.1:0-14501 GCA_001517045.1 Pseudotsuga menziesii
ACCATCTATCTGTAAGGAAAAGCTGAGGCTCTGGTAGATGGTAAGCTAAAGCTACATATCCAGGGCTAAATGCAGCATAGCCCTGGCCATCGACGTTACCGATGAGCATTGAATTGTGGTTTGTATGTGGTAGCACCCATCTCATTAACTCGGAGCACGGGAACAGCTCTGGTCTGGTGGCGACCTTCATAATAGCTGATTTCTCTATATTGGCATATATGGGTGCCTCCTCAAGCCCCATATCCGGGACTTCCCTGCGGGAGATCATCCTGTAAACATCTCCCCATTTGTACTCAGGCTCCACCCCTGTGACACATTGGGTGTCGTCATAAATGTATTCAATTCTTGTTTCTACTTCTGCTGCAGGAACCTCCTCTACTGCTGGGGCCTTCTTTCTCTGTCTTTTAGACATTTTCAGATCTTCCTGCAATAAACAACATCATAGTATTGAGTAATTCCAATTTATGAACTTTGTGCAACAGTTTACTCTCTTTTAGGTATATTAGAATTATATCGGTGCATACAATCAACCTTCAGCTTTCATACTGAACAATTCACAAATATGAAGTGCTGTGCAATGTGTTATGAGCTTGATAAATTTTTATTGTAGCACATCTTCACCAGGTCTTATGAATGAGTTGTTTTATGATTTATCCCACATGCATTAAATTATCAGTCATATTGAGGTTGGCAGGAAAATACACTATTACGAGGCTTGTCATTCTTATGAAATTGATATATAGAAGCGACATGAGCAAAATCTATGCAGATGCATCATACAACCATCATTTCACTGCCTATCACACAGAGAAAAAAAATAAATAAGTAAATAAATAAAAGCCCCAGGCTTAACCAGTCGATACTTCAGACCTACGGCCCATGGAACGCAAGCGACTAATCAGCGGAGCAAATATATTATGTTGATAACCTTCTTCACTCACCTCGACGGGAAACGAGCCCATCTCTAGACCAGGAATCTTGATCAAAACCGACTCACGCTACCCCTCCTTTTTACCCTACCAAGGCTTTCAGCGTTCAATAGCAAAACTAGGTCGCGCCATCCCCAATTCCCACCGAGACGACGCACAACCCCGGACTGTAAACAGAGAGTTAGAAAAACCGCGGCGACTATGGCTAGTGCAACCCGACCCCTAGACAGAAAACAGCAACGTAGCTCCTATTAATTTAACCGCCCAACGAAACCCAGCGCAGAAAGGCGTAACGGCCTCCGGTGCCCCAAAACCTCCATCATAACCACCAGGTGCAGGCGGCATGACGGCCGCCTGCACCTTGCTTCCCCCCAAAGGACTGAAACGGCAGAAAAGGAAACGCGGGCTTTTAAACATAAACGGAGAAAACCCCTCTCCCTATAACCGTCCAAACAATTTCAACCGGGAACCCTAACCGAACGGCGCGCAACGCCAGGTGGACGACTGAAGAAAAAACCCAACCAAGGGAGAAACTCCCCGCTGGCGCAACGGGACGACGGGTCCAAATCTTAAAACCCCCCACCGCATGAAAGAAATCTAAAAAAAAAGCGATGATAAGAGTCAAGATCCTACCTGTCAATCCACCTAACGAGGTGAGAAGATGATAGCTAGACTTCTTCTCCTGCCACCTGGCCACAGGTACCAACAGTTAGCTCTCACGCGCTCCTAAACTCAACAGCTCGCCTCACCGCAACCACGCCTTCGAAAACAACAAAAACCCCGTTTGTCGCCCAACATATATACACAAAACCACACGTGCGAGGAGTCACATCAATCGGGGCGGCTTCGACAGCTATGTCGGGCGGCACGAGCTTCATACCACCCGCAACGGCGGACCCCTCCTACCACTCTATCACCCGCAATGGCGAATATGGCTCAAAACCTACCTTGGGCGTCGGCGAAAACTATATCGAAAGCTTGGAGCTTGGAAACCTCCGCAACGGCGGACCGCTCCCATCATGACACCGCCCGCAACGGAGGCGACGATCAATTGTTTTGCCATGCGACACGGTCCACGATGGCGGGGGCGGATATAGAAATCGTCCGCTACGGAAAAGAAAATCAAGAGTCGGAGATTCCCCGCAACGGCGGACTTGAGAGCCACCCGCAACGGCGGGCTCGACACAGCCAACTATGAATCGAAAAGCCTCCGCTACAGCGGCGCGATAGACGGGTAGAAGGATCTGAAGGCCACCCGCAATGGCGGGGCGGGCAAGAGAAATAGAAACCGAAAGACGCCCGCAACGGTCGGGAAAAACAAGGAGAAATGCGTCCGACATGAAGACTTTGCAACGAAAATTCAAAAATCTTTTGCAAAATGACAGGGACTCAATTTCAATGGAAGTCTTTAAGCATCTTAACTATGAAAAACCAGTCAATTTCTAGCATTCAAAATTCGGGAAGGAGCCATAAATCCATAAGCAAAACTCGAGAGCATGAAACTAAGCAAGGAAAATGGATAACTCGAAGTAAAGGAGGGTCCCAAAATTTTTTAGAATTTTGGGAGAATGTTGCAGGCGCAACAGGTTCTAAAGGAATTAATTGAGAAGTACCGGAACAACTCGACATCCAGGAATACAGCCTTCTAACTATCAGGGTATGTTATGGATTTTTTTTGCGCAACTTCTTCATTCCCGACGATGGGATGGAATTGGACCAGGGCTTCTCCTCTGATCCATATTTACTACTCAGATATGTGGGAGGAAAAATTTGTTCCTCTAATTTATGAAATCCATGACCACTTCATAGGGTCAATATACCAAATTATTTTCAAAGGCGACATCCCCACTTTCTCAAAGAGGGCCAGAGCATTGATTTCTTTAATGGGTGATTGGTATGTAGGGGAATAATTCTCCTACATCCATATTTGGAGCAGAAACATAGTACCTCTACTACCAATAATAGTCCCAGACAGAATGGTCCTTCAGGAGATTGCATTTCAAACTGTCATTGATGGGGTCTTCTCGAAGCTTGTAACAACTAAAAGGAAGTGTTGGCCCAAGTTCCATTGAACCTGGTATTTTTTACTTTGCAAAATTCCACTCATGCTTCTATCCTAGGCAAAGCCATAGCTGAAATGAACCTAGGGGAGGCATCGAAGAGGATGCATGACACCAAGGTATTATTGGAAAACCATTTTGTGCAGGAGCACACAAATATTGGATATTCCCATGAGGAACTCCCTGATGATTCTGTATACAAAGGTGCTATTGATTTCTCAGAGGTAGTGAGTAGGATCTCCACTTGAACACAACCTTCTTTGACACTTGAAGCCTTGCATAGATCAACAAAGTTCAAGAATAGAATGGAAAAACTTAGCTCAGAGATACAGGAACAGGCGGAAATAGTTGAACCACTAGCAAAGAAGCAGAAGTTTCAGGAGGCCATTCTACAAGTGAAATTGCAGTCACAAATCCCTGATCCTCCACCACAAGTGATCCAAAGGGTAGATCAGCTAGAACAACAAATTCTCCAAGTTCAACCAATTCATCAGGTGGATCCACTGCCCCTAACCAATATTGAGGTATAGGATATTCACAACGATCTTGAGGAGGAAAAAGATCCTTCCACCTATGTCTGTCATGTTACTGTTTCTACTAATATGACCTCATCTGCTACAACCACCCAGTTATCTGGGAACATTTTTTATTCTGTGTTTCCACAACATTCTTTTTCTGAAATTAATTTGTTTGATTTTCTTTCTCATAATAGTGGAACACCCCTAGTATCACAAAACACACATATTTATATTCCTCTTTCCACTTCACCTATTATTTCAACCCCATTAGGACTACATACTACTTCCACATCCTCGCATTTTTTTATTCCACAACTTAATAGTTATTCCATCCCCATCTTCCATCCCCATCTTCCATCCCCACAACTTCCCCCCCTAAACCTATTGCAGATGTCCCCACTTCCATTTTTCATCCCTTGCATCTATTATTCACACATATTCCACTGTTATCCCATCTCTTAGCATGGAAGTCCCCATTCCTGAACCTTACCAACCTACACCCTTAGTGATTGTTCATGAGGGAACCATCTCAACAACATATTAAATGGTTGATTTTGGTGAATATTCAGTGGTTTCCTTGGGATAATACTTCTAGAGCAGAAAAAAGAAAGCTGTAGTGAAAAAAGGATCTAAAAGGTCAAAGGAAGGAACCTTCAAGCATGGGTCAGTCATAAATTAGATCATTTGGAAAAGTGACTCCTCTGATGTCAAACAAGAAGCCCTAGACACAACAGCTGCTATGAGAAATTTTGTTGGAGCTAACTTTGACTCAGTGTCTCAACTGAATAAACAGGTGGAAGAAAAGGAACAACAATTGCAAAGGTCCAAACATGACCAAGCACGAACTGAGGCACATCATAGGCAGGAAATACAAGACCTGAAGAATGAGTATGAGGAGAAGTTAAGGAAGCTTCAAGGAAAAAATGATTACCTCAAGCAACAGCTTGAAAAAGTAGATGACCTAAATAAGCAACAGGCTAACAAGATTTCTATCTTTGAGAAACAGCTCAAAGATCTCCAACTTGCATCGACCACCTCTTCTTTCTCCAAATTCACGGGAGACAATTTTAAACAACTAGCCTATAGAATCCATGACGATTTTTTATCAAGGGATAATTAATATTTTTAAAGGATTTAATGAAATCCAAGAATTATATAATGCATTTGAGCACCAATCGGATGTTCTCCGTAATCATAACAGAAGGAGAAAGGAAGCAACTAGAGCTTACGAAAACATCATAGACTGGCATAAGTATATCAAAGAGAGACAAGATGGTATGCCAATCTTAGACAAGCTCAAGCTCAAGAAAATCGAGGTGTCAATTGAGACATGGGAAAATGTCTATGACTTGGTGGAGTCCATCATTAAAGATGGACAGATGGCTTGCAAAAGAAGATGATTTCCTTCAAAGACTTTGTTCGGTTATCTGGATCTTCCATTCTTAAATCCTGTTTGTCTTAGGTTTTTCTAGCCTTTTTCTATAGTTGATTGTTTACCTTAGACTCTCTTTTGTTCTTGATTTTTAAATATTTCTTTAAAATTTTAGGATAGTTTTCCTTTTATTTCATGCATTACATATATATTAAGTTTCTTTAGCCAAGCTCCAATAGATGATTAAGTCTTCATTTAGAAAACATTATATATGGTTATTAATATGAGCTGACAGCACATGACAAAGACTCAAGACATAGGTATGCTACCAGCTTGCCAAAGAGATAAATGTTTGCAAGTACGTTGTCAAGGTGTTAAAGTTTTGCAGACACCATTATCGTGCTAGCAGTCTTCGAGCTCTATGCTTATTTCCTTAATCTGACATCTGGCTTCGAGCAGTACGAGAGTTAAAACATTTGAACAGAACCATTTTGCTTCATTTTACAGTTTGTACTTTGTAAAAAGGTCCAGAAATATGGTTTTACTGCATCACAGTGATTCCCATTTTGAATGATGTTGTGGAAATTAGTTTTTTCCTTCATGACTCTAATGTATTAAACTCAATTATGACCAAAGGTAACATTGTCTCCATAAACAGATTGTTTCAGAAGGGACGATTTTGCTTTAGCGAGTTCTATTGGGAAGGATACAAGATACATAATGTAGTTTTAAATGAGTACTCTGAGCATAGCTTTGCAGTTGTTTAGATTGCATTTGAGTCCGGTAATGGAAATTTTGACTATCCGGCTCATGGTCCCCTACAAATTTTTGCGATGAGAGCATTACTTTGTCAGGACCATAGCTTCAGAGTATCTATATAAACCACGAATCCAATGGTCTTCCCCTTTGAAGATCAAGAGGGTTCTTTCATAAGGTCAATCCGAATACAAATTCTTGGGGGTTCTTGAGTGTTTTCAATGCGGGCGGAGATCCTTCTTTGATTTCATTCCATCATTAAATCGGTTCGGCCCCATTGAAATTGATCGGAATTGGTTGTAATACTCTCAAGCATATATAGGTTTTTGGGTCTATATATAAACCCCAATCTGCTCTGTGGGCTATACGGATAGATAGGCAGGCTGATAGATAGATGTTCATATCTTAGAAATGTAATATAGTTAATGAAGGTATACGTTGTTAGTTGAAATGTTGCACGATTTGCATGGTGTCTGGTATTGAAAATAGATACATGCGTCGTGCATATCCTATTGTTTATATTGAAAGGATGACAGTGCAAATGATTGAAGCCGAACATTTGTAAAGCTCTTCCAAAATCGAAGGATAAAAAGGAAGAATTGCTTGCAGAGAAATTATGTTTCCATATTTGACTTGGTTCTCTCATAAATTAGTAGAGAGCAGTTGACATCGAGTGGGAGTTCCAGATGTTTGAAGGACAAATCCACAGCTTGCTTATGAAGAATGCTTTTGTAAATCAACAAAGATGCAGTGAATACAATAAATCAAAATAAATTATCGATGGTGGCATATTACATAAACTCCCAATGCGAAGAAGAATGCCCAGGTGCCAAGGGCCACAGAATGTCCAGCATCCAAATGTCAAACCACCTGTCCTCATCGAAAGTTTTAGTAGCTACAAGTGTATGGAATCAAAGAAGTGAACAAATATTTGAAGGCAATATTTATCATATCTAGATTTGAGGGATTTTATCAGTTTCTTCAGGTAGCATTTGTCAGATGGCAGAGCAATTTAACAGTTTAAAAGGCACAAAATTAGCATCAGCGATCAACTCCAGATTTGCAGTGATTTAATGAGTATGAGGTAGCAGAATTCAAACACAATTTCAACGGTCAAGAGAATAACTTTAGATCATTTGCAATTAATTCGAAATTATTTTTATGAGACTTTTGGTTGATGTAATCTTCTATAAAAGTCTGTCATTGGTAATGTAAGAAAGGACGGGAGTCGAGAGACTGGAACTTATGCAGACCTACAATCCTTTATGTGTAATATCTTTTTGTTTTATGAATGATTAATGTCTATCTAGAGCTAGGTTTTGGACTTATATTATGTTTATGTTCATTAGTTCTGTTTGAACCCTGGTTTATATTGCAGTTATGTAGATGTATTCTATATAGATGTTATATTTACTTGTGAATGTTTATGTTTGCATGAGATTTGGGATGTTATTTCAAATGTCTGTACTTTTATATATGTTACAATAATAAACTGTTTGTTTATTACTTGTTTATATATATTATTAAAACCTTGTTTCAATTGCTTAAAACTGTGCCATCATTCATACTACAAATTTGCTTCCTTATACATATTTGTACCTGATGTTATCAGATCATTGTATCTCTATGTATGGTTCTTACTATATCTGATTCTTATATTGTTAATCCAAAACACCAAAATGTTATCTTTGTATGTTGAGGTTCATGAACACTGCTGACCTCGTAGTCTAGGTAGCAAACTTTAGGGAAAACAGATCCTATTGATGAGGCTATGCCTCCGAAATTGAAATTGGAAAAAAATGAGAGTGACTTTGCTAAATTCAAAGAGCAAATATTGGAAATCACTCAACTTACAATGAATGAAATCAAGCGATGGATCGAGATAGCTCTTGCTTCATTGATGAAGATTGACTTGTTCCTCAAAGAATGGGCGAAGATCAAGAAGAAATAAGTTTTGCTTCCCTAATTTGTAAAGCAGAGTTGCATTTGGAGTATGCTCAATTTTAGGACATCCAAAATATGATGGATGCATTTGCTAAGTGGCGGTCGAACCTTGGCAAATCATGAAACTAAATATTTTGTAATCCCACATCTTGGGAAGTTTCTTTTCTTTGTACAAATTTTGTAATATTATTTAAAGGGAAGAGTGCCTCCCAAGAAAGAGACTCGCGCGATTAAGTCTAGGAGAACCATTGGAAAAGGGACCGTGAAAGACATAAAGGAAAGCTCTGTCATTTTGCAAATATTGTAATGTTTTGTTGTTTAATACAATTACATTGTTACTTATGTTATGTTCTATGGTGATCCATTAAATTTGTTTCATGAATTGAATATGTTGACTTATGTATTGATGTTTCATCACAACCTTAATATGTCAAATGTGCACTGATTAAATGTGTTTATTTAATTCACATAACCTTTCTTGCAACTGATGAATAGTTATTGATTCCTGATACTAATTTTTCAATTGGTATTACCTGATAAATTAGTTTTGCACACATAATACTTTGGATAAAGCACTGGAATGTAATTTTGTTAATATTAAAATTATACAAATTCTTATTATCTTAACCTTACTTTTCACTTTCAATATTTTTACCCTCTCAACGTTCCTTTGCACCTCTCTCTGCAAATGCTAGTTTATTCGTCCATAAATATAGTTGAGTGTAATTTTACTTTTATTTATTCTTGAAATATCATTTTTGAGAATGAATATCCGTGGATGATTATTTTATGCATTGGATATAAGAATGGATCTAAAATATTATATTGACCCAATGAAATGAATAGCACTTCTTAAACTATCTTGATCCACACACACACATATATATATATATTATATATATATATATATTATATTATATATATTATATATATAATATATAATATATATAATATATATATATATATCAATGAATAGATATTTTTGAGATTAATTTAACACATTTATTTTGAAATTCAGTGTTATTTAAAGTTGATCCAAACATGTTAAAATGCCCCTCTATCTGGTATTAATGTTTGAATCCACTAGAGATTCTATTAATAAGAAGGTTATTATGTCTTCGACAGGGATATATATGATTCGCACATGAGAATTAATCCTGGGGTAAGTTTTATTTTTTTAGTTTTCAAATGTTTATGTTATAGTTTAGATAAAGTTTTATTTTTTTGAAAGATTTAAATTTTGATTCAACTTGATTTCTATTTGTTCAGTACATAAGATGTAGGTTTGGGATATTGTGCCCCAAGACCCGGCCGTATGATGGCGTAAGCATTGGTACATGCCAACTCTTAGTGTCAGTTTTATAATAAAAAAAGTGTTCCAGTAGTAATACCTACATCGAATAAATCAATTCTAAGGCCATGGCATATGCCATATAGTTACTTGGTATTTATTGCAATGAATTGAATTAAATTCATGGCATAAGAGATACAGAGAAACGTGACCTATAAGATTTCTGAATCCATTTCCAATAAAGAATCTCGATCAGCTGTTTTGACATTGACATTGACGTCTATTTCAATGTTCTTAAATATGACTTACAATGTCAGCTAGGAAATCTGCAACCTGAAGGTGAATTCATGGTAAAACCTACCCTAAACTACAATGACAACTAAGGTCTCTTTGATTTTTATTGAGAACAATTATTAAATTGTCATCCAAATTGATGATACAATGACAGCTAAGGTCTCTCTGATTTTTATTGATAGCGATTATTTAACTGTATTCTACATTCATCTTTGAAGCACCACTCTCGAAGGTTTATTTAAAACAAGACAACATAGAAGGCCGAGCTGCAAAATTCACCATCAATGGCATCCAAGCAACAAAATTTGGCATCAATGGCGGCCTCATTGAAGCCAACATGGGCATAGCATTTCCCTGCAGCTTCAACGCATCACAGATTATATTTATCCCACTTTGACATATATAAAAAAGTATACATGTGCATGCTCTTTCTATTGCAGGTGTTGGGTATTTTCATTCTACCGGTCTCTTGAGCATGTATCCAAACAGGTAAACTGAGTACTTATTCACTCTCTCTGAAATGTGAAATTATTTAGTGTCTACATTGCCAAAACCAAGATTTTAGGCTTGATGGCATCCATGGCCTAAAAGAATTAAAATTGTATAAAACCTTTAACCAAGGGAAATCCTTATTGTAGTTAAGAAATATTGGATTGGAAAAGTCCTGGCGCAAGGCCATGTTTTTATGTTTTTGTTTTGAGGGCACCCCGCTTAATATACTCCAGTTTATGCGCCGAATAGGGGTTTGTTGGTGATATAACTATGTTGAGGCTGTACATATCATTTCAATTTTATGTTTACATCACTCATGATAGAAATTGATCGTTGAGCTCTGTGCTTTTCCTAGGTTTAAAACTGACATTTTTTTGTTTGTTTTCTGGAATGGTATTGAAGTTTTGACTTCTGTCTTTCCTTGAAGCATGAATATGTGTGTTTTCGCGATTATTCTCATATTAGTGTGTTTTTGCTTAATCTCAAGTCAGATGTGGTCCAAGGCCAACGCACACCACATTTTCCTGCATTAGTTGTGTTAAGAGACTATTCTCAATGCTGGCAACAACAGTAATATCAACTCACCGTCCAAGTGCAACTTCCCACCTTACTGTATAGATTTTCCTGGTGGCATACCCTCTGGACGCTTCCCTAATGGAAATGTTACTTCAGATATTTCCGATACCTTCAAATACTCAACCTTTATATTTCTATATACATTCAAGGCTTGAATAATTTTTTTTCAGTCTATCTCTATATTTTTGAGCTGCAGCTTCAGACTTGGGCATCAAAGAAACAATCCGTGCATACCTCAACCCACAACTGATGTCTAATGATTTAGTCACCGGAGTCACGCTTTCCTCCACCAACTCTCGCTATGACAACGCCACTTTAGAGAGTGGAGTACATAAAAATCCGTGACCAGTTTAGGAGATCAAGGGCATTGAATTTACTTGGTTTCCTGTATTGAAAGTGATAGTATTTACATTTTTTTTTGCATATTGTAATAAGTTTTCCGCAACAAATACAATATTTGAGGGAATAACAGTCGCAGTTACAAGGTATGGTAGGACAACAAGAGGCTTCCAGAATTATTAGTGAATCCCTTTACTACATTGGTACTGGAAATGTTGATTTTGGCGTCAGTTAATTTAATTTCAACCTTGAAAACCTCTGAGATAACTATGTCTCACGGTCTGTAGATTACCTCATCTGTCTTGGAGCCAAATATATCCAGGTTACAACCTTACCTTTCTCTTCTCTCATTTCTAAATTAATATTATTGGGATTAAAGATTGCAAACATAATTTATTTTTAATACTATTGTTCTTTGTAGTTATTTGGATGTATATTTTTATAATACTATTATAGTTTAGATGTAGAAAAGAGAAATACATTTTATAATAATTTAAGGTTAAGGTTGAAGAGATTATAAGGAAGTTTAGATCTTTTTAAGGAAGTGTGAAATATTGTCATAACAATGTTTCCCATACCTCGAAAAATATTCCATAGTCTTTCGCATTTTACAAGTATTTTGCAGCCATTAATGGATGATTGTATGTAGAAATATTAATATTAAGAACAAATTGGGAAGTTTTTATCTCTCTAAATATTACTTTGTCATCTTTATTAATGGTCACTTAAGATTAATCTGTCAACTTATATCTGTCAACTTATTAATTGGATGAATGGTGGCAAAGTTCACCCCAAAAAATAACTCTGTTAGTTTCATATCAAACAAACAAGAACATTGTGAAACAAACAAGAACATTGTGAAAGATATGATTACGAGCAAGAGCTTACATAACAATGAATATTACTTTTGTTTCTTCTCCTTGTAGTGACTTTTACTTTTGTTTCTTCTCCTTGTAGTGACTTCATTGGTGGAATCATGGTTATATTCATGGGTAGCAAGATATTTACATATTTATGTTGAATTTACAGACGAAACTTGTCTTTTTCCGACGCAACATTTGTTTGAAATGGATTAGCATATATTTTTAATGAACCGGGCAAAAACCAGAGTCAAGATTTCGTTGAGGAGCGCAGAAGTCTCGAGGTCTATCGGATTTCTTAAGCCTTTACTCAGTCTCCAATTTCATGGTTGTGTGAAATTCTCACAGCTCTAACACTTGGTGAAATGCAAGGAATGTGGCATATAATCAATTACAAAGTATTTAATTAAAGAAAGTCCTCTAGAATTCTTATTATGTCCTTAATTCATTTTGCAGTACCGTTCATTAACTGTGATCCGATTACGGGCCCGCTCATCTTTATGCCATGTGTTTCTCCTCTGCACTTAAGCCTAGAGGCAATTCCAAGGAAATCACATGCCAACTCAATATGGCTCACATGCCATGTCTCTGATAAGTGTTTAATGCGACTGATCTTAATTGTATTGTGGTAATGGAACCATTACATATGAAATACATTATCAAAAGACCAATGTCTCTCTGGCCTTTCTCAGGGTTTTGAGAATGCGGTCCCTGTGCAGCTGAACTTATCCATGAAATAGCTGGAAAGATTAGAGCTGAACTTATGTATATTTAAAATTAAAGATTTAACTTTCAATTTAACTGTAACTCGATACAATTTTTTCTACCATCATTTCGATGGAACTTACTAACAACCAGACACAGTAATTATGCTGGAACTTACTAACAAGCATACACAGTAATTATGCTTTTCAAATCTAAAACTTTGTTTATTCATAACCTTAAAAAATAAAAATAAACTACTTCACTCTCAAATAATAAAAGCATTGATTCACCATCCAATTAGAATGGCTAGTGCTTTAAATCTAGACACATGCACAATGGTGTTTATGAGACTAAGTCAAACCCCACTTAACTAGTACACATTATGACATGAATACATTATGACATGAATAGACTAAGGAGTTCACCTCAAGTGAAGAATATGCAATGCAAGCAAGCCTCCTATCTCCTTGAGATCTGGGCCTACTCCAACTTCCTTCATGCTACCACTACCTCAACATTCTCTTAGCTAATTGTGATAACTAGAAACCTCATCTCCCATCCATTTTTATAATTTGACAAACCATGCACCTTGCATTAATCTTGTTATTACAAACTAAATGTATACAAGAACAAAACATTGAATAAACAACAAATTCAACAGTAACAGCCACCAACCAAAGTTTAGTTTCCCCAGGAATAATGTTTTTCAATTGATTTATATGGTATTGAAATGAAACAACTCGACACCTTATTTACAATTAAGACATTTACTCAAAAGGGGTTTATTATACTTGATTTCTAATTATATTTAAATTTGATTTAATTTGTTTACTATCATTGTTATAAATGACGTTATGAAATATTTTATGGATTAAATATTATTTCAATATTTTATTGAATTTATTAGATAGATGTATTAACATGTAAGTTTTGTATATGTGATACCTCTATTTTCTTTATATGGTTGTACGCCTTGGATTTGTTTTGTTAATAATAGTTGGAAGTTTTGGAACAAGTCTTTCCAGGAATAATAGTGGACACTGCTATGAATATTATTTGTTAAAAGATACCGATATAAATAATAATGTTGGATAACTATTTAAAAATTTTGTTTATGTTGAGTTAGTGTTGCTATGGTTGCAGCCATGAAAACCTTTGCATCAAAGCCTAATAGTTAGGTTTTATGATGGAAAATCTTAACTTAGTAGCAACAACTCATAATATCTCCATACAATTGCAAATCTACTCCTCTCCAAAAACAAATGCTGCAGTCGCGGACATTGCCACGCCGTGGCTCTTGTTTAGGATCACGATCGGGGATTAAATTTGACATTCGTATGCCCTTATTTTGATTTTTTACCCATGAATATATAGGGAAACATGAAATAAACATGTAGACACTGAAGTTCATTTAATTTGAGGGATTATCAAATTGACGAGGGTGCTTAAAATTTGATTGTGACTTTTCCGGAATTAGTTGGATATAATGTGGGTTGATCACGCTGGATGAGTGAATGTCTACGGACTCTTCCGAAATTTAATGTCTCAATTTTTCGAAATTTAATGGTTCAATATAAGGAGTAGAACGGACTTTTATTCACCCAAGGGCGGAGTAGTGATGGTGTGGTGTTGGGCAGTCGTCACTCGATTGATCAAATATTAAAATATCCTAGACTCTCACCTATAGCGTACACGAAATGGAAATACATAAGCAACCTCAAAATACAAAATACCAGAGACTAGAATGCACATGGGCTGCATTGGGCTGCACTCAGGGATCAAAATTGAAGCCGTCACAGGCTCCTAGCACGTCCAAGAAGTGTGGTTAAAAATTTAACCGTCATAAAAAATGTTGATTTTTGTTTTTGACATTTGAAGTAAAAATGCATAATACAAATTAAAATTTCATTAAAAGGGTTGTCCTACAAATTACCCATCAAACATTAATTTGGCCGCCAGTGCTAGGTAGAAACTTATTGAGGCATTTGACAATATTTATCATCCTCGATCGAAGTACTATGGTTCTGGGAAGTGACCAAATGTAAACCCTACAAATGTCAGTCCAATCGAATAACACTACGCTAGTGAGGGGGAATCCATTTCAAAATTGATGGTCCATGTGTCCCATGAATAGGACTTGCATGTTTCAGTTGCTTTAGTAAAGTAAAGAGAGCCAAAATCGAAATTATATATATATTTTTTGAATCGACATAACTATTTTCCAATGGACGGTAGTGTTGATGTCGACATACGACTTGTGTTTGTGGGCTGATGCACAATCATGGACTCCTTTAAGGACACTTTAGATGCCACATAATACTAGAATAAACAAAAAACTATGATTTTAGGTGACAATTAGGGGTAC
>LPNX010989146.1:0-31465 GCA_001517045.1 Pseudotsuga menziesii
ACTTTGGAGGTATGGAGTGAAAAACTCAGAAATTATCAATCGTTTATTCAACAACCAATAATAACCAAGGGAAAAAACACCCTGGGCTGATCGGATTGATAAATGAATTCTAAGAGACCGATTCTTTTACAGACACTATCATGCTAGAACATCTATTACAATTCCCCCATGGGGTATGAACATGTGATATGATACAATAAAGCTTCCCAGAAGCAAGACTGAAGGCTCTCTGAAGTCCGAACAAGTTATCCCTGTCCGGTTCACCAGGGTCACTTGATAGAAAACCACTAAGTACAACTTAGGTGGTAACAGTAATTAGCACATTTGAGAGATACACAGCTTTAATTATCACAATCATAAGAATTAATAAGATAAATCAATGATCAGTCATACCTTGGTAGTTTGGGGATGAAAGTGAGGAAAACAGGTCTGATTAGCATGCTAAATGATGTAAGATAGGGGAAGAAAAGGTGATTGAAGGTGGTTAAAAAGGCCCAATTCTGGGCTCAACATCTCCCCCCAACTATCCTGTTTCATGTCCTCATGCAACAACCTGCATCATTCGGAGTCTAAATCCTGTACTGAGTTATGTTCATGGAGGGAGGAGAAGTTGTAGGGAAACTCAGGTACCTCATCTTCCTTTAAAAAGCCTCTGTGAGTAACCCAATACTTCCAGCACCGCTGCTCCTCTGCCCTAGTCAATGAAAAATCTATATTATATGATTTTGCTAGCCACCAAATGAGGGGGAATTTGAATTTCAAACGCAACCAATCAACTCCACACTCCCTCATGCTTCCCACATAGCCCTTGAATCTGGAAAGTGCCTGCTTGAAATTTTTGAAACAGTAAGGATCTCAGCTTCTAAGTGCAGAGGAGGCAGCCTGCCATCTATGTTCCAGAGTGTCCTCCATCCCAGGTTCTTCTCCCACTTGCTTAGCCAATTGGACAAGTATATTCAGGTTTGTTGGTTCTTGTGTTGCAGCCCCCTGTTCAAGTTCATCAATGTCCTGCCCTTCTGGCTCAGCTTCTACAATATCTATGTCCTGGGAGCATTCTGGGGTTACAGTGCAATCTTTGTCCCCGACATCATGCATGATTTCATCCTTTTTCTCCTCTGCCACAGAATTAGTGGCAACTTCAACAAGGATGTTTAAATATGTTGGTTCTTGTGTGGCAGCATATTCTTTTTCTGCATTTTCCCCTGTTGTGGGCGCTGACTGTGGTGTTGTGCAGGTGCGCATTATGATCTTGTGGCCTGCCTCTTTGAAGATTTCCCCACAGGTGGGGCAGATCACACACTCATCTTCCTTGCCAGGATCGGTAGAGTTCGATCCCTCCAACTAGTCTGTAGCCTCCACTAATGTATACATTTTCCTTTCACCTAATTTTCTGCAGGTTTCCTTCCATGTCTCCAATTCCCTTCGAAGTACTTGGTCTTCCTCCTTTAATAGTGTGTTCTCCTCCAAAAGTCCTTCAATGCTGGTTTCTTCCTCAACTGGCCTTTGTGGAGCATCCATTGGCCTCGATACAAGGATTGGGAACTCAACCTGTGCTTCTAGGGTTGCCCATCTTTTTCTGGCTACCTCTGTTGTTGCATCTATTTTAGTTCTTTTCCTTCTGATAGGTGAAGTTATGTTAAGTTCGTAGATTGATCTTTTCTTTCTCCTTTGTGGTGTTTTCTTTTGTGGAGTTGGGATATCAGGTTTCACAACCGAGGTCAAAGGAATATTCTCTTGCTCCTCAGGATGTTCTTCCACAATTAAAGTTCCTCCTTCCCACTCAGATGAGGATTCAATAGTTACTGGCTCGATATTTTCTTTAATTTCCCCAGCTCTGTCACCTTCAGGTTGAACTGTCGCAACACTTGGTGCTGCTCCAGTTTCACCTTCTGCTTGCAGAGATGTCCTGTTGTCTATGTTCTCCACAAGGTTTTTATGTACACTCTCCTCCAATTGCTCTGCCTGTGCCTCTGGTTGCGCTTCTTCTAATATAGTTTCATCCCCCCCCAACTATATTTGAGGAACTCCAGTCCTCCTGTTGTGGTTGAACTTGTTCCTGTTCTATTTGGACACCCAACAAGGGAGCTGGTTCCTGAGCTCGAGCTATGAATTGTTCCCAAGTTATATTATGCTGAGCAATGGTTCTTGAAATTATTAATTTGATGAGACCATGGTGGGTTAGGGAGGCAAATGGGTGTTTAGCGGCTTGGACGAACGCCGCCATATGACGCAAGTCATGGAGAAAATAATATGGAATGTTCAATAAAGTGCCATGGCGGAGATGAGAAAGTAAATGCAGGTCAGAATTATAAACAGTTTGGTACCTACCTTCACAAGTGATGTAATTTTTTTTTGAGGAAGACAGCAACCTGATCCCATGGCCGCGGTAATGAATACAGTGAAATCCCTCTTCTGGACAATTGAACTTGCTCCCCCTCTGGTAAAAATGCTTCTCGTGCGCTCATTGTGGGAACTCGTCGTCCAAACATTGCCTTTCCCACCTGCAAGATAGCGGTAACCTCGGATATAATGGCTTCGGAGACTTCTATGCGCAGCCCCCACACCTCAGAGTGAGTATCTGTGAGGTTTAAGGAAAATTGCAGGGCTGCTTCCCGGTTAAAGCCATCCAGTCACTCAAAAAACTCGAGCCAGCCGGCAGCTTGAAAGATGGCCAGAAATGCGGGATTTTTCCTAAGTTCCTGTGTATCCAAAGGTTCATGGCGAGCTGGAATCCCTATAATCGTAGTGGCATACTGAGATTGCTACTTCATGGCTTACAGAAACCAATAATGGAGGTTGCAGCGCAGAGGGTGCACGAATCACTGAGCGAAGATGTTGAGTAAATGGGCAAATTTGGAAAGTTCAGCTCGAAAAAACGTTTGAAATTTTTATTCCAAATTGGGGAAGGTGGCGGTTATTAGTTTTACGTCGCACGGGGGAAGGAGTTACTTAGGCTATAATGGTGATACGATTAAAGGTACGACTGATATCGCTAAATCATATCAATATTTAATCACGTGAAAATCAAAGCCATACCTCGTGAGACTGTGCATGAGATATCCTGCGGAGAGTGGTGGAACGTGCGGTTGCTGATGCTGCGAAGCTGAACTCATGTGTTGTCATTAAATTGATCATAATGACGAGGATAATGCAATAATTTCTTCCACCGGTTAAATACAAACCATCTCATCGCCAGGGTTAGAATTATGAACAAAGCGATCGTCATATGGCCCAGTTCGCCGGCATAAGTCGGATGAATTAGAGCCATATCTAGCAAGTTGAAGCAATTCTTCTGTTAATACTGGAGTTACCTCTGCAAGTTTCCAAAAAAAATGGCCTTTAATGCATGAAAACATCCGCCAAATGAAGCGGAATTGTAGCTGCCAGGAATGATTTCGCGGGCAATGAAAAAGATGTTGCAGCCACCGGGAAAAGTTTGCGGCCGCCGGGAAATGTGTCGCAGCCGCCAAGAAATGATTTACGGCTGCCGAGAAATATGTTGCAGCTATTGAGAAAAGTTTGCGGCCACCAGGAAATATGTTGTAGCTGGCGGAAAATGATTTATGGCTGCCGTGAAAAAGGGCTTGACGGTCATCGGAAAAAAATCACGGTTGCCAGGAAAAAGGGCTTGACAGTCATCGGGAAATATGTTGCAGCCAACGGAAAATGGTTCACGGCCACCGGGAAATATGTTGCAGCTGTCGAGAAAAAATTGCAGCCACTGGGAAATATGTCGCAGCTGCCGGAAAATGATTCACGGCCGCCGGGATATATGTTGCAGACGTCGGGAAAAGTTTGCGGCCGCCGGGAAATATGTCGCAGCCACCGGAAAATTTATTTTGAAGGAAAAGGAAATGTAGCACAGGAAGGCATAAGAAAACAACTCCGCTCGACAGGCCCAATCTGGTCATTCCCCTGGCGCTTCCCTACAAATTTTTGAAAAATAACGACAACGAAAAGATCAAATGCAAAAGGAAAAAAAACACAATATAAAATGTAGCAGAGAAAAAAACATTATTTATGTAAAGTGATTCAAACACGATTTACAGTCTAAGGATTGGCAAAGGTAGAGAGAAGTTCCTGCCCTGATATCAACTGATAATCTGGATTGGTAGCAATTTGTGAAATGAATGCATCTCTCGAAATAGGCTTACGATACAGTCACAGCCTGTGGCCATTGGAAAATAATGGTATGCGATTTTCATCAATGGTCACCAGACAGACAGCGCCGTTGTCAAATACCCTGTCGACCAAATAAGGACCCGGCCACCTTGTACGTAATTTACCTTTAAAATCCTTTTTCAACCTGGAGTCATATAGTAACGCCCAGTCTCCTTCATGGAAGATTTTCTTTTTAATAAATCGGTCATGCCAATTAGATCTCTGTTGCTGAAGCAACGCAGTCTGTTCCACTGCAACTAACCGTTTCTCGTCCAATTCATTTAATTGATTCAATCTTCTCTTCTGGGCCTCTGTTACATCCAGATTCAATTTGGTGGTTGTCTTCAGGGTTTTGATCTCAAACTTAATCGAAAAGATATCACTCTTCCCATACACTAAATCATAGGGAGAGAAACCTATGGTGCCGCGCCAAGTCATACGATATGCCCATAGTGCTTCCAGAAGCCTGTCAGCCCAATCCCTTCGATGGCTCTTAAATGTTTTAGTAAGGATGGATTCAATGACCTTATTAGTACTCTCCACCTGACCATTAGCTTGGGGGTGGTAAGGTGAAGCCACCCTATGCTGCACATGATACTTCTGGAGCGAGGATTCAAATTGGTGTGACATGAATTGCGGCCCCCCATCGGTAACAACTTCCTTCGGTACCCCAAAGCGGGTAAAAATTTCATTGTATAGAAAATCCATCACCACCTGGTCGTTAGCCTTAGCCAAAGCTACAGCCTCCACCCATTTGGCCATATAATCAGTACAAACTAGAATGTAAACTTTCTGTCTGGAAGGAGGACTGATAGGGCCAACAAAATCCAGTGCCCATCTATCAAATGGTTCAAATACTACTTGAGGTTGTAGAGGAATCTGATCTGTTCTATTAGGCTGGCCCATCCTTTGGCAGCTGTCACAGGATTGAACATACCTTTTAGCGTCCCTAAACAGCATCGGCCAGTAGTATCCCATCCGCAGCACCTTGTTCCCTGTTCTTTTGTCTGCAAAGTGTTCCCTGCAAGGCTCATCATGACAGGCTTTCAGTATGGGAAAGATCTCATCTTCTCTTACACATCTCTTAATCTCAAGATCCGGTCCTGTGTAGAAGAGATGACCATTTAGCCAACAATACCTGGCACTCTGCTGAATGATTTTTCCTTTTTCTCGTTTAGACATATGTGGTGGGAGATTTCCTGCAACCAAATAATTAGCGACGTCTGCATACCAGGGAGAGTGAGCTGAAAGTACGAATAGATGTTCATTTGGAAAAGAGTCCTCAATAGGCAAACTATCATCACTGTTAGTAAGACGGGATAAGAAATCAGCAACGACATTTTCTTTTCCAGGTTTATCTATAATAGTAATATCAAATTCCTGCAATAACAAGAGCCACCTAGTCACTCTGGCATTGGTGACAGGTTTGTTCATTAAGTATTTAATGGTAGAGTGGTCAGTGTGCACAAATGTGGGATACTCAGTAATGTAATGTCGAAATTTATTAATAGAGTAAACAATAGCTAGGAATTCTTTCTCAGTAACAGTGTAATTAAGTTCAGCAAGGGCTAAGTTTTTACTAACATAATAGATGGAATAAGGTACTTGACCATCCTGCTGTCCTAATACTGCTCCAATGGAGGTATCAGAGGCATCTAAGGAAATATGGAAGGGTAGGGTCCAATTAGGTCCCCTTAAAATAGGAGCTGTGGACAATTTTTCTTTAAGCTTATCAAAAGTTGTCTGGCATGCTTCACTCCACACAAACTGTGCATCTTTCATTAACAGAGAGAACAAAGGAGAATCCAGTTTGGAGAAGTTTTCTATAAATCTTTGATAATATCCCGCATGTCCCAGAAAACTCCACACCTCTTTCTGAGTTGCAGGGGTAGGTATATTTTTTATCACCCTAATTTTTGAAGGATCTACCTGAATGCCATTAGCAGAGATGAAATGCCCTAATACCACCCCCTCACTCATCATCATATGGCACTTTTCGGTGCTTAATGAGAGCTGAGTCTGTTCACAGCGAGTCAAAACCTTCTTTAAATTTTCCAGTGCTTCCTCAAAATCCCTACCATAGGGATTAAAATCATCCATAAATATTTCCATACTATCATTGACTAATTCAGAGAATATGCCAATTATAGCTCTTTGAAATGTTGTCGGTGCGTTACATAGACCAAAGGGAAGCACTCTGTAGGAAAACGTTCCCCAGGGACAAGTGAAGGTGGTCTTATCCCGATCCTCAGGAGCAATCTGAATTTGGTTGTACCCACTGAACCCATATAGGAAGGAGAAGAACTTCTTCCCTGATAGGGTATCAAGTACTTGGTCAATAAAGGGTAGAGGGAAATGATCCTTTTGGGTAGCTTTGTTTAGTTCCCTATAGTCAACATAGACCCTCCATTCACCATTTTTCTTGGGCACAATTACGAGTGGGGAAACCCACTCACTATCCGAAATAGGATATATAAATCCTGCTTCCAAGAGTTTCTGGATTTCTTCCTTCACTATATCCCTTAGGTTGGGGTTCATGCGTCGTTGGGGTTTACACACAGGCCAAGAGTCACTTTTTATATAAATGTGATGGGTGCACAGATTAGAGGGAATACCCCTCATGTCTGTGTACTCCCAGGAGAACGCCCCCTTGTGTTCTTTCAAGAGGCTAATCAGGCACTTCTGTTCTTCTAAGGAGAGACTAGGATTGATATTCAGAGTTCTTCCAGGCTCTACCTCAATAGGAATGCTTTTTGAATTTTCTAAAACTGGGATTATGTTTGTGTCACCAACTAGTGTTTCTTCCGTAAGATTTTCTTGTTCTTCCTTGCCCAAGGTAATATTTAGGATTTAATAGACCTCTCTATCCACTGAAGCGGGTTCAATAATAAAATTAATAATAGTATCATCTTCTGTTTCCTTTTTAAACATTAAGGCCTTCCCTAGAGTTAATAATGGCTGAACATCCTCCTCCTCCTCCTCCTGCTCTATCCAAAGGGAGGTTTCATCCTCTAAGATTGGCCGAGCTGGAGGATACAGGGTGAGGCTTTTAGTATCCGTACCATCAGATATAGTCATGGACCCTGATCGACAACTAATGTAAGCATCAACTGTGGCCAACCAAGGCCTCCCCAGGATCAATGGATGTCCCCCCAACTACGATTTTGGTTGTAATACCAAAAAGTCAGCAGGGTACTCCCATGAATCTACTGAGATGACAAGGTCGTCCAAAATTCCTTCGAGTCTAATGGTGGATCTGTCTGCCAATTCTAAAATGGTAGGGGTCGGTCTAACATTAGTGATCCCAAGCTTCTTTATAGTCTCCATTGTTATGACATTTATCGCTACCCCTAAATATACTAGCACGTTGGGTGTCTATGTCTGTCCTACCTGTACAGTGACAGTAGGATTGCCAGGGTCATCATACTTTGTCACAGGGGTCTTTCCTATTATCAAGGCAGATAAATTCCCTATGACATGAACAGTGGGAGGATCTCTAGGTTTCCTTCCTGGTTTCTTAGTGCACAGGTCCCGAACGGTTCTAGCATAAATAGGCACATCTTGAAGGGCTTGAAGAAGGGGGATTTTGACATAAAGGTTTCTTAACTCTCCTAGGAGGTTAAACTGAGGTTGTCCCCCTATTCTTGGTAGCATTAATCTCTCAGGATATGGTGGTTGTCTTATCAGCTGGGTAGGTTGCATATTTTCAGATTCATCGTTTGATGTTTCAGCCGTTCCATGCTTAGCATATTCAATGATAGGAACTGTATCGGATGGATGCTGTGAACTCCTTTCTTCCTTATGCACAGAAGGTGGAGTATCTTCTGTAATTATGGGTTCTACTATTTTCCCAGATCGTAAACGAATATCATTACAAGGTACAGGGGAAAGAGAGTGGGCCGGCATATTGACAGTCTCCAATTGATGGACTGTTTTATTATTCGGGTTAGGATTAGGTTGGGCAGGCAGCTGAGGTCGTATCAGTATATTAGGGACATAATTATTCTGCAACTGCAGCTGCGACTGCTGAGGTGGGTATTGCGGATATTGAGGGAATTGAAAGTATTGAGGAGAATATGGTGATTGTTGAGGTGGAGGTGGTTGAGGAAACTGGTTCCCAGGATGGAAATTCCTCCATCCAGGAGACTGTTGGGAAATAGGGCAGACCCAGGTTTAATCCTTTTATGTCGCACCAACAAAAGACCCAATGTGTTGGCCCTTTCAGCAACAACCTGTGCACAGGTTGCAGTCTCACCCGAAACAGCAATGGGGTGCCGCAGAATCAGGTTTCTGCAAGCAGAGAGGGGATTACTGTACCTTAGCCTTTACTAAACTTATTAATCAACAATTACACAGCTTGGTCATTCACGTTTATACAACTTCACAGATAGATAAACAACCGTGACTTGCGCAACCCACTACAGGGAATTCACAGTGAAGCTTGTTATTAGCAGTGATATAAGTTATCAAATGTATACAGTTATTAATGCATAAAAGACAACAGAAATAGAAACAACACAAGAAACCACAACACAAAATATAACGTGGTTCACCCCCAGTGTAGGGGCTACGTCCACAAACTGTGTTTTATTCAACTTGCTACAAAACCACAGTTTGATCCGTGCACTCAGCTACAGATCCCTTCAATCCTTAACAGCCGCGCACATAGCAGCAGGCCTCTACACACACAGCTGCAGATATTTTCTCAATCTTCTTACAAAAACCCTCTGCGCACACAGCTGCAGAGGTCGTCCACGCACACAGCTGGGACTTAACCTTTCCTTACAAAATCATCCTTAACTTCACCGAAATCTTTTATTACATCATAAAACCTAATCTTTCTTATTTACACAAGTGCTTATTTATAGCGCACTGTTTACAAAAACATGGATTCAATACCATGGGCACCCAAACCCTAAACCCTGGATTTAAACCATGGGTTTATTACAAAAAGGGGTTTTGACTTACCCCAACACCCCTAAGACTATTTTGACCCATATCTCCAATTACAAACAACCGTGAAGTTACCAAAACTAATAATCCTTAGGGTACACGTCCCAACAGGCCCCTAAGACTCACTAGTGGCCCGTCCTGGGACACTCTGCGAGGGCTCTGGTGGGAGAATCTTCTGCACAAGAGTCTGGAAGAGGCTAGTGAGGTTGTGTAGTATATCATCAATGGATTTCTCCTTTTCCACCAATTCCTGTAACACTGAAGATGATTCTGTATCAGCCCGTTCCTGCACAAAAGTGTCATAAGTATTCAAAAGTTTGAGCTGGCTCTTTGTAGTATTTCTCAACTCTAATGCTTCATCAACCAGGGGCTGTAATGCATTCTCCGAAAGTGTTACTTTCATCCTGCAGGACTCAATTTCCTACTGAAGTTCCTTGCTACGCTTCACTTTAGCCATCTTCTGCATAGGTGGCAGAGTCTTGATTTCAACTCGGATTGCATCTAATTCATCCTGGCGCAACTTGATGGTTTCCTGAACCTTACCTACATCTGGATGGTCCTATAGGTTCGCCCATGCTTCTATGCTATCTTCCATCAGTTTTGCGACGCTGGCCACATTATCTGATATTTTCGCTGCTGAAGCCTTGATGTCCTGATGGCGCTGTTCTCGGACCTCTGGTGGAGTTTCGGGAGGGATGCGCAGTTGAAGTTCTACGATCTGGTTGTGGTGTTTTTTCTTCATCCTTTCAATCTCACTATGAGACTACTGGGCATAATCTCTCATCTTAGCGATTCTCTGCTCTGGTTCCTTTGCTCCCTGTATGTCGCAGTCAGAAAGACTCCGACATGCCTCGTCCAGTGCTCGTATCAGCATAGTTGTTTTATGTTCAGCCTCTTTCTTCTGTTGTACTACTGCTTCTAGGCATGCTGCAAAGGTTTTGTTTTGTTTGATGGTGTCTTCCAATTGAAGTTAGGACAATTGGTCTCGTGCATGGATCTCCTTTGTAATAGCGAGCTGGCAGAGGTGCAGTTCTGACATGGACATCTTTGTATAATCGAGCCCTACGATCATACTCGTCTGGGGCCTGGAATCTGTATCGGGCGGTATCAGAGCTGTGCTTGATACCTATCCTTGGTGATCTCTAGGTGTCCATTTCCTAATATCATGCTGCGTGGGTGCTGTAGTGCTACTTGTCGCAGTACTGTGTGCTGCTTTCGTGGCTAACTCTTTTAGTTCCGAAACCCTGTTTGCTATACCTGAGAGCCCAGCAAGATGCAGTTCCGCAAACTCTGACCATTTTTAGTAAGCGCTCCCGTGGACTGTTCTAGAGCTTGCTTCAGCGCATCCAGTGTTATAGTGGTTTCTTCTTCAATATATTTGTCCTTTGACTCTTTTGAATTTTTGCGGGACTGTGGCTTGGTTACCTCTACTACTTCTGGTGACTTACGCTTCGTTGCTGGGTTAGGATCTGATATGGTCTTGATCGAATCCTCATCCTGTTCGTCCTATCTTCCCTCTCCACCCTGGCCATCATCATCCATCTGTGAATCACTTAGGTCCTCGCTATCTTTCGATGGGTTTTGCTGCTGCACCTGGCTGGTACCTGCGCCAATATTGGTAGCTGGAGGAACTGGGATAGAGGGTTTTTTTCCTATATCTTTCAGCCAGTCAGTTGGCCACTGCTGAATTACACCCCTAATATCTGGTTCAGTGACTACATATGGTAATTTAAAGCATTTTTGTTGTGGATCTGCACGGGATTGAATGAAAACATGATGCATATCGGCACTAAAGTGTGCGGCGCCCTCATATTTAGAGAACACCTCATTGGTAAGCCGTGGTGTTCGCACAATCTCATAGTGGATACTCATGGAATAAAATACGAACACAGTGTTCATCATTTGCTGAGCAACCTTATCAGAGGATAGCCATAGGGAGGTGTACCTCGGTGCCCCTGGCATGCCTGGGTTTAACTCTACAAACTGGGCTTCAGTGGGTTCTTTCCACCCAACTAATGCAATAAGTATTAACAGCCAGGAATAATGAAAAGGTCTACCTTTTTCCTGTGCATTGCGGGCATCCTCCAGGAACTCCTTCGCAAGATATGCGGCCCAATTATAAGTATACCCCTCAGCGCAGTTCATAGCAATCCGGATAACCGGAGCAGGTACTTCAGTTGGCCGGCATTTCTGTATAAGTTTGCAGGCTAAGAGTTCAGCAGCAAAGCGAATGGGCTGTTCCTGAATTGCGGAAGTGTGATATCGCCATTTCCCCTTTGTCAGGACAAACCACTCTTTCATAGTTTGCGCGAGCTTTGTATCCTCATGTTTGGACGGAAATTCAGTTCCCGGATCAGGTCCTGCCATTGGTAAACCTATGATCTTATGGATGAGCACGGCATCAATAGGAATTTGCTGGTCCCCTATCCATAAATAGCCGTCATGCACTAACGCTAGCAATTGTTTGGTCACTACGGTCACATGTATGCCGCGACCAAAATGGGGAATATCAAGCATATTGAGTAGGCCAGCTTTGTCCAGGCCTGCAGCCCATGGTTGCACTTCCAGTAGTGTGACCTTATGATCTGGGTACTTGATGCGATGCAAGTATTCTGCTGGTTCAAACTATGGAAACTTGCCATGGTCATTTCTGTCGTGATCACTGTACTTCAGCCGATCGATCTTCCCTGTCATGCTTCTGATCAGCTGAACTCCTTGTGGCAGCGAGGGTGTGGTTAACGTGAACTGCTTTGTTCGACGGGGTAACATGGAACCTAAGCGAATAGGTTGTAGATATGGTAGCCACAGTGGTGCAATATTCTCCCTTCCCCCGGTCGAGACCTGTGCTGAACCGGTGGGATCCATAGGATGATCTGCTGGTGTTTGCCCTGCTTGCCTCTGCCGGTCTTTGTTTCATTTGGAGCGAACTTCAGTTCTGATATTTTTTCAGGCAGACCGTGTCTGCATCAGCCGTGGGGGTGCTGGGGGAGCTTCTTCACAGGGAGCAAGGGTAGGCGGCCGATTAGAGCAGCTTATCAGACCCTCTTGCTCGAATTCTCTGACCAAATCATCAATCTCTCGTTCGGTTGTCATGGGTTCACTTGTAAATCTTGAAGAAATGCAGAATGCAATTTTCCGTAACTTAGGCATCTTCTTATACACGCCATCAATCAAATCGGGCAGGACGGTGCATTAAAGGCACCAAATCTGACAAAAATCTTGTCCAAGTGGAGATCGATTTCCAATACTGGTCATAGTACAGGCATTTAAGGTTATTAAAACACTACCACCACCAAATCGGCTGCTTCCCAACGGTCAGATTTTAATCCTTGCTGTGGTTGTGGTCTTCGTCACGATCCGGGTGTGAGCTTCGTGACAACAAGCACCCTCGGCACAGTATTTCCGTTCGACCCATCTTGGGAATGTTGGTGACAGGGCTATTAGGTTTGATGGGCTGGCTTCTTGGATCTGCCCCTTGGTTTGGTATTCAATTCCAAGTCAGAGCGCGGCCTCCAGATACCAGTTTTGTGCTAGAGGTTCAAAGGTGTGTATGAACTTATGCACCCACTCTTCGTGAGGTATGGTGTCCCCTGCTACATAATTGTGCCTCAAATGTTTCTGAGGGCTATTCTGCCCAATAAATGGACTTCACGCATCTTGGAATTGGTTTATGAAGTGGAGGTGCATGATCTTCTGGCTGGCTTCCCAACTGGGAGTAGACTTGCTGTGATCAGTCCGTCCTACTGCTGTAGCTCCTAATGTTGTCTTCAGAGTCTGCATTCTCTGTGACTGAGGGGTTTGTACAATAAATTCTCTAGGGTTAGTCAACCCATCGTAGGTAGGCAACTTTCTGGGTTGCGCACTAAGGTATCTAAGAGACTTAGTGAGTTGCGCGCACCTATGGAGATGTAGCTCGTACAGTTGGTTCTGCCAATTCTCTAGACCATCGTCTGAATCAGACATGCATGAGCTATCACATTGCCAATCTAGTACACCATCGGCATCAGGCTCGACATAATCTGCTTCCTGGGCTGTAATTTTGTAGATGTGGTCTAGGGTATCCTACTCCCCTTCGTCTCTGAGTGGTTCTGTATATCTTTCTCCTTGGGATGGGTTGAGGGGTATGATAACTCGCAGACCATTTCCTTCGAAGGTCATCTGTCTCCTCTTAAGGTTGATGATTGCAGCATTTTCCATGGCCCACTCGATTCCCAACAAGGCGGGATAAGGGTTGCTGTCATCAATGATCTCGATAACTTCAAAATCTGCTAGAGTGCTTACCCCATCAAGATCTATGGGAACACTAAGAAGTATCCCTAGGGGCACAATATTTTGCTGGTTAGCTAATCTCAATTGTATAGGTGACCAATCCAAGGAAGGTTTTCCCATTTGTCCCCAAGTCTGCTTGGGTAGGACATTAACTTCTGATCCAAGATCCAAGATGACATCAGTCATATCATATTCCCCTATCTGAACATTCAATCTCATTTCCCTCCTCGTTCTTCAGACACGACTAATAGTTTTCTCCTGATCAACTCCTCTCTGAGGGTCTGTGACAACAAGAACTTTTTGCAGCTCTTTTAAAGCATTCTGATTCCTCAAGAGTTTCATACAACTCTGTAAAAAGGAGGAGAGTGTAATTACTTTGTCTGGAAAAGCATCATGCGGCTGCAAGGCCTGCTGAGGTTGCTGCGCAGGTACTGCGGGTGTGCGAGAGTCAACAGTATCACACGGAGCTGCCTTGACTAGTGCATGGTCTTGCGCAGTATTAAGTGCTGGGACTTGCCCTGCGGAGGCCTGACGCACGCGCGCCTCAACAGGTTGTTTCTGCGAATGCTGAATTTGCGTCGTGGCGCCACTCCTGGTGACCACATTGATGGCTGCAGTCGGTCTCTGCTCAACGAAAATCAACTGAATAGTCTGGGTAGGGCCACTGTTTTTTTCCTGAATCTTTGCTATGAGCTGGGGACACTGTTCAATCATGTGGTCTACTGCACGGCAATATCGATAGGTTGTGGTGGGGTTCCGACAGTCATGAGCCAAATGGCCAGCTTGGTTACAATTGTAACACACCACCTAGCCTCGCCCTCTCCCGGGAATACCACCACGGCCGCGACCGCCAAAGGCACCTCTGCCAGAGGCACCACCGTGGTAACCATAGCCATCATTATTCTGGACTTCATTTTGCACTCGGTAGACGTCAGAGATGCACTCTCGCATGAGGTCATAGCTACGACACTCTTCTTCATTATGCCCTACTGACTTGCAGAACTTGTAGTAGGGGTTCTTGGGAACTTGAACATAGCGCTGAAGAAGATGGCAGTTTTCAGAGCGATGTTGGCCAGTGGTTCGAAAAATATCACAATATAGAACACCGAGATTGAATTGGTTGGGCGCACCCGAATTTAAGTAGGGTCGGACCCCAGGGCACTGGTCCCTATCATGACCTTCGGTCCGGCATTGCGTACACCAGACCTCCTCTTGACTGGTTTTAGCCTTATTCATATCACGGAGCTCCAAGGCCATGGCTGCTAGCTACGCTTGGATTTGAGCAAGACTGGAATCATCTCCGACGGGGGCGATTTCTAGCTTCATTGCAATTTCCAGAGCTTCTTGCTGGTTAGCAACCTTCTGTTGCATGAACGAAGTTCGGATATGTGGTAATAATGCTGCGATAAACCATTCCTTGTGCTGCGCAGGACTAATGGTAAAGCTGACTTGGTCTAGTAGAACTTTGAATTTCTGGTCAAAGTCCCACACAGATTCACCACGCTGCTGTTGAATCTCTTTGAGCTCAGTGATGCTTTGCGATTCTGACTTAGGCTTCTTAAATTCTTTGGTGAGGGCTACCTTAATCTCATCTAAAGTGGGGTTCTGAGTACTGGAGAATTTCATGAACCAGGTCAAAGCTTGGTCCCGAAAAGAAGTAATGAGTTGCATGGTTCGCACATCCCGGTCTATGATATTCTTCGCGTTCCATACTGCTTCACATAAAAACCAAAACTGTTCGGGGTCTTCGGATCCCGTGCCTTTGAAGATGGGCAACTTAATATCATCAGCCAGGTGGGCCATGGCAGTTCTGGGAGGGTTGGGAGGGGGACCGGATGTCGAGGGAGGGGGATTTAAAGAGGCAGATTGACCTGTGGCCGGAATACTCGGACTTGGTTGACTGTCAGACTGCGACGAAATTTCAGGGGTAACAGGGCTTCGCTGCGGGGTGACAGGGGGGTTTCCAAGTGAAGGGATTTCCTCAGAGCGTGACTCTTCCGAATATACAGGGGAAGACTCAGTAGCCTGACCTAATAAATAGGAGTCAAAATCTCTTTTGTACCTTTTTCCACTTCACAGCAAACCACTTTGCTCGTCGAAGGTATTATCACTTGCAAACATATGTTAGTACGATAAAGCTAGCAGTATGATTCAAACCACAATATACCCTTTTCAGCCAATAGTATTTTAATCTGCAAGCTTAATGAATTCAAAAACTTACCATGGGGGCCTTTGAAGAACTACCATGCAGCTTCGCTGAAGGAGGTACTTGTGTTAATGGCAAATTCTGTCACGAAAGCTTCCAATGTGCACGTCGTCCAGAAATCAACAGCGCGAGATACCTCGTTGTTCACGTGTTGCACAAGATTGACCCTTGTGGGGGTCCACGTGGGAATCCGTCAAGCTTGGTAGTTCGTCCTTCTTTCTGTTAACCTAGATAACCACTGGTGCAACTCTATGTGGATACTACTAAAAAAAATTTCATAAGCATCACAAAAAACATACCTTTGTAAAAAGTCACATGCGCTACAACGTGAATTTGTGTTCTCTTGTTGCGCGAATTGCAGAGAAGTCTCAGCAAACCAATCACCGATTTCCGTCATAGAGGGCCTCCAGAACATAGCCCTTGAGGTATGACGTAAACCCCTCTTGAGCAGATACTAAGTTCAACCAGCAACGAAACCAATTTGTTGGGCAATAGGGCAGACCCGGGTTTAATCCTTTTATGTCGCACCAACAAAAGACCCAATGTGTTGGCCCTTTCGGCAACAACCTGCGCATAGGTTGCAGTCTCACCCGAAACAGCAATGGGGTGCCGCAGAATCAGGTTTCTGCAAGCAGAGAGGGGATTACTGTACCTTATCCTTTACTAAACTTATTAATCAACAATTACACAGCTTGGTCATTCACGTTTATACAACTTCGCAGATAGATAAACAACCGTGACTTGCGCAACCCACTACAGGGAATTCACAGCGAAGCTTGTTATTAGCAGTGATCTAACTTATCAAATGTATACAGTTATTAATGCATAAAAGACAACAAAAATAGAAACAACATAAGAAACCACAACACCAAATATAACGTGGTTCACCCCCAGTGTAGGGGCTACGTCCACAAACTGTGTTTTATTCAACTTGCTACAAAACCACAGTTTGATCCACGCACTCAGCTGCAGATCCCTTCAATCCTTAACAGCCGCGCACACAGCAGCAGGTTGTCCATGCACACAGCTGGGACTTAACCTTTCCTTACAAAATCAGCCTTAACTTCACTGAAATCTTTCTTACATCATAAAACCTAACCTTTCTTATTTACACAAGTGCTTATTTATAGCGCACTGTTTACAAAAACATGGATTCAATAACATGGGCACCCAAACCCTAAACCCTGGATTTAAACCATGGGTTTATTACAAAAAGGGGTTTTGACTTACCCCGACACCCCTAAGACTATTTTGACCCATAACTCCACTTACAAACAACCACGAAGTTACCAAAACTAATAATTCTTAGGGTACACGTCCGAACAGAGACCATGACGTAGGTTGGTGTGGTGGCTGTGTCCAAGGACTCCATGAGTTAAAATTTTGCATTGCAGGTTGGGAGGAATTCCACTGAACATAATTTGAAGGGAATTGTGTATTCACGTTTTGCATGTTATTATTCCAATTTCCCATATTATTCAAAAATGGAGACGAGTCTAGAGTCGTACCTTGATTTCGAGGCTGCCAAGGTTTCTTATGTGCAATAAAATAGGCCGATTCCACTTCTGGAGTTGATGCCTGCAGAACAGCCTTCACTTGGGGAAGTGAGGGACATTCTTTCATGTCATGGTTCAGCTCACATAGCTAACATACTTCTACTTTATCAAGCGGGCATTCTCTCAGCGAATGATTCTTTCTACATCGTGGGCAGAACATTCCTAGTGTGAGATCCTCCACTGCCTGTTTTTGTTTTTCCTTCAGGACATCGATCTCTAAGGAGATGGAACTCATCATCTCTGTCTTGAAATTTTCAAGGAGATTACGTATCTCTGCATGGGTGGCTCCTCCATTGGACGACTTCTGAGTTCTGTCAAAGACATCACATTCTAGCTTATCCCGTTTGTCCTGCTTATTGTTCCTGGAAGAGCCCCTGGAGTATCTCCTACATAGTTCCACAATCTTTCCAAAAGGTTCTTTGGAGATATCCCCCTTTCCTATCAGATTTAACATGTCTAAGCAATCATCTCTAATCCCATGAAGCAAGATTATCTTGAGCACGTCCATCCCCATGTTCATCTGCCCAGCCCTCTGCACATTGTACAGTAGCCTTTCCACGAAATCCTCCAGAATTTCGTCCTCCTTCTGCACCATTTTGAATAATTCTTCTCTTTTATCCTTGGTGTTGCAATATTCCTGATATTTTTCCAGGAACACCTGTTTCATTTTATCCCAATTAGCAACAGTTCCTCCCCCAAGGCTCATGAACCAGCGTAATGCGTTGTCGTTCAGGGTGGCAGGGAAAAGTTTCATCTTTTGCGCATCGGTGACATAATCATAGTTGCGACAGAGAATATCAAGTTCAAAAAGGAATTCATCGGGATCTTCTGCCACCTTTCCATGGAAGCGAGGCAGCACCGATGGTGAGATATTCTTCATAGGGGCTGCCCCTGCTGGCTGCTGAATTGGGAATTGTAGTGTAGCCATCGTTCCTTCAGGCAGGGAGTGATTGTCATGATGATAGTTTTCCCCCATTGCCTCTTCCTCGTCAGAGTCGTGTCTGTTACTCATCTCCTCTTCTGTTTTCTCCTCCTCTGTTTCCTCCTTTTCGTTTGTTCCCACGTTCTTTTCCTCGTTCTTCTCTTTGTCCTTCTCCTGCTCGTCGTTCTTTCCCTTGTTTCTCCACTGATCAGTAGTCTTCTGGTGAAACTGCTTCCACTCTTCTTTAGTTACAACCTTCCCGAAGATGTGGTATGTTGGACCTCTATCAGCAGGTCCAGTTGTAACAGATGTATCCTTCTCTGTAGGTATATTTTAGGAAGTCGCGGCTGCTCGTGTATTCTCCACCGTGGACCCTGACGTTGGTGCCCCAGGATCGGCAGGGTTTCTTCTGATAGGAGTTTCTTGCTGGCGATCCTTGGTAGATGAATCAGTTCTGTCAATAAGATTGTTGATAAATGTCCTTCTGCCCAATGGTGTTCCTCGACCGCGACCCAAGCCACCTGCACTGTTAGTATCTTGTGGGGTTTGGGAGTTGGGAGTTGATCGTGTTTTACCCTCCTTGTATTCATGCAACCCAAATCATTTCAGTAAAAAGAATAGAAAATACTGGCTAGAAATAATTACCAGATGCAACTAATGATAGTGTTTAATTTTATCCTTCCCTGGTAACGGCGCCAAAATGTCGAGCACCCAATATGCAGATAAATTATTACCAACACACAGAGCATACGAGATTTATTTTCAACCCGAGAAAGTCTTTTATTTCAAAGGATAAATGCACAGTATATGCGTTAAACACCAAATCAATGTAATTGAACACTCTTATCCTCTAACAACTATGTTTATCCCAAGAATCTGTGTAATCCTATTCATCTTCTAAACACTACAAATTCAATTACCTGTAATTCAGGAAAATGATCTAAGATGCAAACAGCAATTGCAGATAAAAACTAAATCCTATTCACAACCCAGAACAAGAAAGCTGCCTATTCAATCTGATTACTCTTGAAAGCCATAAACATAAATCAAATATTAATCTAGGAATTCAATTGCAAAGGATTAAGTTCGGCTATTCTAAGGATTTGACTTGCAGGAATGAAAATCAACAATCATAATAGGAAATATAAATTGCAAGGATTCATAGGATAACAACTTGAAACTACAGGATGAACCAAGCTGCATACAACTACCACTCAAATTGCATAAAGGAAGTTCCCTACCCAGTCGACTGTCACTCTGTACCACTTACCAATCTTAAGAAAATTCAATCATGATTATACTGCAAATCAACACTACTACAGTTGTGTACAAAGGAAATAGGATGGACAAAGCATCACATAATACTGAATTGAAAAAGTCCTAAATTAACTCAGAGATCTCTGTGGAAGGCGGGCCCAGCCTTCACACAGAGATGCTGGATGAACAATGTGCAACTCTCTTAAATCATAGGTAACTCCTTATATTAAAGAATAAAAGATTACACAAGTTGTTTCCACTGCTAATACAATGAATGATTTATCTGTTTTCCAACCCCCTGGGTCGAAACAGCTCCCCATATTTATACATGTAAATCATAACCTTTGATCCTATTAAAGGGCAGCCATGAAGATCTCTGATCTTCAGGCACCCTAAATATACTAGCTGTTACAAAACGTGGTATGATAATGACATGGAAAATGCGAGAAGGCTGTTGACTTGCCCAGGAGTAGCGATCTCTTTAGATCACAATTATATTCGAGCAGCAATGTAGTGCATTCTGTTACAGCTGCACTGTCACAGCTCGGTCTAGGATATTACATTAAAACCACGTGCCTTCATTGATGATCGGGGGCTGAGGGTCCTTTTAAGCAACAAATATCCCTTTCTTTGATATTTGTTCAGCCCTCATCCACCTGCAGTCCACTTATCTCAAACTACCTTCATAAATCATAACATGTTAGCACATTTGAGAGATACACAGCTTTAATTATGACAATCATAAGCATTAATAAGATAAAGCAATGATCAGTCATACCTTGGTAGTTTGGGGATGAAAGTGAGGACAACAGGTCTGATTAGCATGCTAAATGATGTAAGACAGGGGAAGAAAAGGTGATTTAAGGTGGTTAAAAAGGCCCAATTCTGGGCTCAACAAGGGTCATATTTGCGTATATACACGAGAATAGGTTTAAAAGTCGCATATAGAAAATAATGCATGTTTTTAGGGACGATATTGGAAACATAAAAGGTACAAAAATGGTCCATGGTGTCCAAAGAGTCTATAGAGGGATAGGGAAGGCCATAATGGTGTGATCCACCATCTCTGGTAAAATCAGTTGTAACAGATGCCCCCTAATGTTTGAGGTCAGAGGGGTGATACGATGGCTGAAATACATTATAAGTCCATCCTAGAAGTAGAGTGATGAAGAACTAGGTGGAAGAACCAACCATCCAACAGTATAATACAATAATCAAACTCTACACATAACTGCAAATAGATATAGCAGTCCCAGATACATAAGAGTACAATGGCCATGAATAGGCATGATACAAAATATGACATGTGTGGTCTTCACAATGTACAATATAGATAGATCAGAATCTCCATGATGAAGATATAAAAAGGATCATGATCTCCATGAAAGCTGAAGATATATAATGGATCAAGATCTCCATAATGGCTAAAGATATCTGACATACATTGGAATCAAGTCATGAGAGCTGAAATCTCATGAACACTAGCACAATTAAGGAGGTAGCATATATGGGATGCCACCAATCTGGAAGGTCTTCTACACAATCCTCTATGAGTACATGTCCTACTATGTGAATAGAGGTGTGTTGAGGCCTGGAAATTCGCAGGCGGCAACAGTAAAGGATTCTCCCCAATCAATGTTCCCAACTAGCCTGTTGACTGTTTGGTATAGGGAATCCGTCCGGTTTACGGTCCGGCTACCGTAGGTCAAAGTAACAAAAAGGTTTTACCGGTTGCGGCCCAGTCCACCGGAATTTGTATTTTGACTAAAAATGCAATGCATATGCCTATCTAAACCATGCAGGGTGATAAGGATGCCGGGAACCACACAATGTGCTATGCAGGTTCTTACCTCTCGTCTTATGTTCACAACATCTAAACCACATGTGCGACCAGGAAACAAACAACTAACTATCTAAACTACTAACTACCTATCCCCGGGGAGCCAGAAAATGATTATTATTTAGTAATGCATTAACTCCATGTATGATAAACACAATTACAGGTAGCTGATACTTGTATTTACAGCACATGAAAGAGAAATTATTCCAACAATCAGATAGCTAACTGATATGTGAAGCACCAGCATTACTAAAAGAGAATTCTCCACAAAATAAACCAGAAATCATTCAACAAGACATAAGTCACAGAGTTAGAACGATCTCACAATTCATGGACATAAGCTGAAAAACAAAATAGTTCATCTTCCTGCCATCCTTTGCACACCATTTGGAAAATTCCATAGCTCTTTCTCCAACAGGAAAACTAAAATATTTATTGCAAAAGGAAATAGTTCTTCTTACAATAGGTCATCCAGTGTAACTGGGAAAAAGCCCCCTTTTTCTTGTCTCTCTTCCCTAGTTTTATACAAAAAGCAAAAAATGGTTGGGCTTCCCAAAGTGACCTTCGAGATTCCCAACGCTTCATTTTCCTACAACCTTTTACAAAATAATAATTTACACAAAAGTTGACCGGTCCTTCTCAGGAGGAGGGTCCCGCTTGGTTTTCCAAAAATTTCCTCCACGCTACTGCCTCAGCAGCGAGTCCTTCAAACGAGTGGGGTTCTAAGAATTGTATATTCAGCTCGAACTTATCTGCTTGTTTCTGAATAGCCTCTATCCTGGCCGTGTTCAGATGCACCTGTTCCTCCAAGAGCTGTACACTAATGGCTGTGTGTCCAATTTCATTTCTCAGGATTGGCTCATCAAGCGCTCTGATACATTGGAACTTGGCTTCTTCTTCCTACTGCCTTTTCTGCAACATCCCTGCAAATGTATCATGATCAGGGAATTCGTGTAGCCTATGCTCAGCTTCCACTTGACAGCGGTTATAGGTGACCAGGGCTCTTCTAAAGAACTCTGCGCAGGCTCCCTTCATTTTCTTCACTGTCTTCTGGAAGTCCTCTGCAGTAATAACAGCAAACTCTATCAGATCATGGTCCCGCTTCAAAGCTTGCTTATCTTTGACTGGTAGCTCAGCTGGGACTTCTTGATCATCTTCTACCCTGGTTATCCTTGAAGTCAGTACCTCAAGGATGTCTTGCGACCTGTCCACAAAATAAGAAGCTGTGTCTAATATTTCATCCAATCTGCCATCGATCTGGAGGACCTGACATCTTCCCTCCTCTAGAGCATTCTGCAGGTGCAGCACCTTAGCTTTCTAAGCTAAGATGTGATCTTTAACTGGCTGCAGATTGACCTGTTGTGCCTTTGCTTCTTCCAGCTGCTTTTCCAGCTCCTTAATGCTCAAGGTATTGGATTCATATATGATCTTTTGTTGCTCCATTAGGTCTTCCATCTTTACCCTCAGCTGCTCCTTTTCATCCTTTAAAACTTGAATCTCCTGCTGGGCTTTTCCCAGGGCTTCTTGTTGAATGGCATGGATTTCGCTCTTGGTGGCTTCCATTTCCTTAAGCACATGCTCATATTTTCTTTTCAACCTATTTCCATCTTCTCTTTCCTTCCTGAGGGTGTCCTTCAGCTGAGCGGAGGTTTTCTTGGTTGAGTCTATCTCCTTCATCATTCGATCTACATTGTCCTCTGTAGCGTCTATTGCTGCCCTGCCAGCCCTTATGACAAACTTTGGATCTTTATCTGTCCCAACCATCACACCTTTATTAGTTATCATTGTGCTGGTCATTCCTTCAGCCTCTATCTTTTGCTCAGTTCTCCTCATAATCCTTTTGGTAGCCCTATCATAGTATACCGTGCTAAAATCAGGAACTTCTTCCCCCTTTTTGTGTGCAAAGGGCATCAACTGAAGCATGGGAGTTGTAGGAGTGATAGTAGTGGACATTGGCAAGGCCTGTGTCTCAGGGTTTTCTTCACCCTGACTTTGTTCTGGTGGTATTTCAGAAGCTGATTGTTGTATCAATTCTGTCTTCTCAGCTTCCTATTTGCGAAGCTCTTCATTCAGCCTTCTCTGGGCTTCCTCAGCTGCTTCTTTTGCTCTTTCAGCTGCATCCTAGGCAGCTTTCCTCTTTTCCTCTTCTCTTTTCTGGAGCCATTCCGCAGCCTCCTCTTCTAGCCTTTGGGCCTCTGCTCTTATTCTTCGGGCTGTTTCCTCAGCCTTAGCCGGCTCAGCCCTCACTTGTTCGGATCCTTTCCCACCTTTGGTGGAGTGCTTCGGTTTGAACCTTTTATTGAGTGCTGTCATGCTCGGGGCTCTTCTGAACATAGATTCATCATTGTCGAAATGATGGGTGTACTCATAAGACACCTTGTGTTTTCTGCAATGCTCGGCCATTCTTTCATGAGTTTCATTTCTCCTGAAGGTCATCTCCCCAAAATGGAACTTTTCTAGTTCCTCTATAAATTCAGGAGCTTGTCTTACATTGGCGAAACTATGGTTGCCTAACTTAAATGGTAAGGGTGGGTAGACAGCCTTCTTCTTTGAAAATAAGAAATGACCAACTTCGTCAATAAATACTTGTCTCACAGCCTCCTTATGGATGATATAATCTGTTGCATACTTGGGCAACAGATAAGGTGTCTTTGACCCACCAAACATTCTCAGATACATTCCGTTTTCTGTCAAGAAAAAATCACCGTATTCATCTATTACCTGCATGGCTTCTTCAGACATGCAGTCACATTCCTTTTGGAAGACAAGAGTGTGCATAGGCATGATAAAATGTTCACAGATTTCTCGGTAGTAACTATGGTATTGATGAGCCCCTAGTAGCTTAAAGGCTGCATATACGGGCATTCGGTTCCTGTCCCAAACACATTTGAGCCCGGGGAAGGGCTGGTGGCACATTATACAGTCAATCAAGATCGAGCTCATATAAAACTCGGATTTTTTCTGTTGTACACCTCCTTTTGTTGCAGCTATACAGGAAGACAGACTACTAGATACTAGGCCGGACCAGTTGAATATGGTCCCTTCAGTGGCCACATAGAACATCAGGGGTATCCATTCGAATTTGAATAATTTACCATTGGCCCTCCCGAAGATCCTATTCAACATTAGAGCTATGAATCTGTACGGGGGTATAAGGGTGGCTGTGTCATAATCTTCAGTAGCTCTATGTCTATAGAGCTTCCCTGGTAATAGCATTTTCCTCATGGTCTCTATCAGATCCATCCTGAGATTGTCCAACCACTCATTGGACAAGAAAACTTGAGGCTCAGGCAAGTGGTAGGATAAGGCCACATATCCAGGGCTAAAGGAAGCATAGCCCTGACCTTCAACATTGCATATCAGCATTGAACCATGGTTTGTGTGTGGAAGGATCCACCTCATCAACTCAGCACATGGAAACATTTCTAGCCTGGTGGCAACCTTCATGATTGCAGATTTTTCTATGTTTGCGTAGATATGTTCCTCCTCCAGGCCCATATCTGGGACTTCCCTATGGGAAATCATTCTATGTATGTCTCCCCACTTATACTCAGGGTCCACCCCTGTGACACACTGTGTATCCTCATATATGTACTCAGTTGGTAGGTCGGCCTCTATTGCTGTTTGCTCTTCTACCACAGGGGCCTTCTTTTTCTGTCTCCTGGACATCTTGAAATCTTCATGCAATGTAAAACATCATGATATTAAGCAATTCAAATTTGAAAATATTGAGAAGCAGTTTATTCTTTCCCAGGTGTATCATAATTATATCAGTGCATGAAATCAAACCTTAAGCTTCTATACTGAACAATTTACTAGCATGAAGTGCGGTGCAATGTGTTGTTAGCATGGTAGTGTTTACTGTAGCACGTATTCACCAGGTCTTATGGATGAATTGCCTTATGATATATTCCACATGCATCAAATTTATTAGTCATATTAGTGTTGGCATGCAACCTATGCTCTTATGAGGCTTGTCATTTCTTATGAAAGTGATATATCGAAGCAATATGTGCACGCTATATGTAGATGCAATATGCAATTAACATTCCACTGCCTATCACACGCAAAGAGAAAAAATAACAGCCTCAGGCATAATCAGTCGACACTTCAGCCCTACGGCCCAACATGCCCATTTCGACAGAAACGCAAGCGACCAGCATCGAAGAAAACATTATGTTGCTAACACTCTCACCCACCTCGGCGGGAAGCAACCACATCTCAGGATAAGGTATCCTCATCGAAACCGACCCACGCTATCCTTAATGAAAGCCGCGTTACCAGCGACACTTTCTTTCGACCCTAACTGGGGTTTTAGGTGGCCAACAGCAAAAACTAGATCGTGAAAGGTGGCTCAATCAACACGGGCCACAGAGAGAAGGCGACACTATCAAAAACAATCCTCTCAACCCTATTTATCCCGGTCGAGCCAGTCCCAGGTTCTACCAATAATTTCCCACCGAGATGGCGCACAACCCCGGACTGTAAAAAAAAAGGAAAACCAGGAAAAAAACATGGCAACTGCGGCCAGTGCAAACCCGACCCCTAAACATTCACCAACAACGCAGTCTCTACTCATCGCAACCGCATACCGAAGCCTAGCGTAGACGGCGTAACGACCGTCTGCACCTCAAAACCCCCCAACCCTAGCGCGCAAGCAACTACTACGGGCAGACAGAAAAGGCTTAAAAGGTTAAAGAAAACGTCCCCCCCCTCACCCTAGGTCAAGAGAATAAACGATCTAAGCGAACCAAAATCATAGCTGGACGAGGAAAAAAAACGCGGGGCCCCAAAACTCGACGGAAAACCAACAAACGTTAAACGCAAATGAAGGACGAGATGCACCTACTTGGGAATCAACGTAGTGATCAAGCTAATGACAGTTGGAGATCCGCCCTCGCCACCTGGAAACCAGTACAGTGACAGCTAACCCTTTGATTCTTTCGAAACGCGACAGCTTGACTCCTCGCGACAGTGATCGAAAACAATACAAAAAACCCCGTTTGTCGCCATACATATATGAACAACGCCACACGTGCGAGGAGTCACATCAATCGGGGCGGCTCCAAAAGTTATGTCGGGCGGCACAAGCTTCATACCATCCGCAACGGCGGACCACCTCCAGTCCCAACTCGCCCGATCAGTTACAAATAACCCGCGAACGAGAATCCCATATCGGGCGTCGACGGAAACCTTGGTCGGATGACCAAGAGTCTGGCCTCCCCTGCAATGGTGGAACATCCTCCACACCTCACTGTCTGCAACCAAGAAAAGACACTCCAAAATCACGGTTCAGTGGGAGACGAGGATTTAAGAGTCTATGCTGATCCGCAACGGCGGGGACAGTAGTGTTCCTCCCCCTCTGATACGGTAGAGAGACAACGCCCGCAACATACCGCGATGAAAACGAAACTCAAGAGTCGAAACCCCCCCGCAACGGCGGTCGCGAAACGAAAACATGCGGACTTGAAGACCACCCGCAACGGCGGCACGACCAAGACAAACAAGAGTCGATAAGCACCCACTACAGCGGCGTGGCAAAAGATTTGGAGGATCTGGAGAACACCCGCAATGGCGGGCTCGGGATAGAAACAATCAAAAGTTCGAAGGCACCCGAAACGGTCGGGCAGTTAAATGAAAAGTCTCCCCATGCAAGAAAACTTTGAACGAAGGTTTCAAAAGGTTTTGCAAAACAACAAAGGGCTCGATCAAGATGGAAATCCTCAAGCATTAAACGATGAGAAACCAGTCAATTTACAGCATTTAAGACTCGAGAAAGCACTTCAACCTTCATAAGCTAAAATCAAAAGATGAAACCAAGAAAAGAACTCACTAACTTGAAGAAAAGGAGGGCCCCAAAATTTTTAGAATTTTGGGAAATTGTTGCAGGTGCAACAAGGCGACTACCTGGTGAACCCCAGATTTCTGAATTAACTTTTCTTTCTAAGCGTAAGACTGCATGAGTTAAAATGAAATCCTCTAGCCACCTGCATTCCTAAACCAATCCGATTGTGCATCAAATTCATTATAAGAAGCCTCTCTATTCGGGAAGGGGTAACACCAGCAGTGTTTCAAGTCTGAATAACTCTTTGGAGGCCAAAATAAATGGAGTTCATTTTACCTGCCCTTTGGGGTTTACAGCTTTGACACCACAGGATTTTGACAGAAAGTGAACAGTGTTATCCTTTTGTTCCTCATCCCCATGCCACTTTGTACTTTATGTTTTCTAAACTTTAGTTCCTTTGATATGAGTCCTTCCGTGGGCCTTTCTTACTGAATTTTAATTCAGGATCCTCTATCCCATAGTGTCCTTTTGTGTGAATGATATATTTCATGTTTCAATTCATGGACTGAGAGGATCTTGTGGCCACTTGGTGCTTTATGCTTTGAGATTATGCCTTTTGGAATTTGGCTCTAATATGTCTTGTTTCTTTCAGTAGAAGTGACTCTTAAGAGATTTATCCCTTTTCTTAATTCATGGCATGGGGTCATTTATATACGATAAACTGTCTCACTCTGCTTTCTCTCCGTGGGTCTAGTGCTTTCACCCCCTTGGGTGTTTAAACTGTGAGATGGGTGGAGTCTCTAAATAGTACTTCAGACCCTTTTGCTTCTGAGTTATTTACAGGGATTAAGCAAGACTTCGAGTGAATGCACTTCCTGTTGGGGATGCATCTTCTAGAAGATATTCTACACTTTTAAAACACATCCCTTTTGCTCATGATTTTAGTTAAGACAGAACCTTGATGTTTCCAGTGCATCCAAAAGTTTGCCTCTTATTCCAAAACAAAAGAAAACTAGCAAAACCATAAGCAAATAACAACATAACAATAAAGAAAGCATTAAATTACTAAAACCAAGAAAGCATATAGCATTAGGAAAACAAAGCAATTTATCTATGTACAAAAGAAAAACAGCAAAACAAAATTTCAAAAAATTTGCCCATCCCAAAAATTTTCACATTTAAAGAACTAGGAATGAGCGGGATTTCAGACCTGAATTGTCTAACCATGGTCCAGCTGTGCAGTTATTGAGATGGAACCCATATCTAAAATTCTGCAATCATTTCTTTCAGCCTGAGGGAGTTGAAGGAGCTCAGACTGAGTGTCCATCACAGGGTTGGCCCTTTTTTAGGAATGGTGTTCTAGCTTGAGCTCAGTAAGGTAGTTTCCCAAAACAGAATCAGCAGATTCGTTTTCTTCCCCCAACTCAGTAACATTGTTTTTCATAAAAGGCTCTCTTAGAATCTTAATCAAGTTTGGGCTGCCCTTCTGGGGTAACCACAAATGAGACCAATCTGAAGCAAAGTACCCATTTAGTCTCGCTATCCAATCTCTATTTAGAATCATCCCATAACCATCAGGAATGTCTGCTACTATGATGTCAATGTAATGGCATATCCTTTTGTTCGCAAACAGCTGAATCATCACGTTCTTCATCTCTCCTACTACCTTGACACTAGTTTTGTCAAGTTGTGTGACATCCCAAAGAGTAGGCTTTATCTGTCCATTGAGTTTTTTGCAAACTATCAGAGGCATAACATTCATGGATGATCCAGAATATACCAAACAATTATGGACATTATGATTTAGAATTTCAAGAGTCACAAGGAAAGGTGGAGCGCTGGTTTTCATTGTCTTGATGAACTCAGTCTTATCTTCTACTGGTTGGTTTGTTGTGGGCAACTCTTCCTTTAGCTTACCAGTTGTGCTTTCTTTGTCATCTTCTACCAGCTGGGTAAGTCTAATGGGTAGCTCTGCTTCCTTTTCGCCTTGAATATCTTTAGGTGAGTCATCTTTAGCCCTCATATCAGTCTGTCCCTTTATCTCCTCCTGTAAATCCTGAACATTTGACATTACTGCATTGTTCTCAATGGCCAGGTTCTCATTCTTTGTGGTTGTGAATGTATGCTGAGGTTGGGGAGCAGTTTCTTCAATGCTAAATAGTGAAACTCCATTCCATGAAAACATAGTATCATCCTCTTTCTTTTCTATGCTTTGTTTCCTCTTTTCTTCCTCACCACTGTGCCTAGTCAATTTTGGGTCCAACAATTTATTCATCACCCGTGTCATCGAATGTATCCATTGAGGACATCTCTTCTCCGAGTGGGGTTGTTGATGAAAGGTACAGAAGTTATCTCCTCCTATTTCTGTTATGATTATTGATGCCACGTTTGGTGGGGGGACCTGCCATTGGTTGTTATCTTCTTTCTTTGGATAGGATGGCTCATTTGTTTTATGAAAGTCCCTCTCCTTTTCTAATTCTACAACTCGGTTGGACAGCTTCTGGAGTACTTTCATCATCTCATGGTGATCTTCTTTAAACTTAAACAACGGTGAGCCTTTTCTCACGGTGGTTTTCTCTTCAACTGAGTCAGGATAGTCTTCTATACTCTCACTTTCAGCTTCTACTCTCTTAGCCTATTGATAGGTTTCCACCAATGTAGGCTTGAATTTCATCTTGGCAAACATGGCCAATTCAGGACCTAGGGCTGAAGTATAATACTCGATTAAAACTTTGTCTGAAGGTTTGTCTACAACAGAAAACTTTTTTAAGTATAGTGAAAATCTCTGAGTGAAACTTCGTACCTTCTCATTCTTCTCTTTTCTCAACAAACCAAGCCCTTTCATGAACGAGGCATGTGTCTTTTGGGTTGTGTATTTATTCCTGAAAATCCTTTCAAAAGTATCCCAATCAGGAATGGAATTTACAGGGAGTCCAAAGTACCAAGATGCTGCTGATCCTTTCAGAGTATGAGGAAAAAGCCTACACACCACGTCTTCATGCTCTCCAGCCCTTAGCCCTTCTAGTGCGAGGTAAAAACCTTGAAGGTGATCATCTACAGCAATGTTGTCCGCCGGATCAAACTTGGGTAAAAGCTTGTCAAAGGCTTGAGGCAAGTTATGCAAAGGAGGATTCAAGTTCAGAGGTGACCTAGCTCTCCACGCTGGTAAAGGGTTAGGTTGATTACCAGCCATGAGGAACGGTACTAAGAAAACGAGGCTTCAAGGGTAGAGCCAAAAACTTTAAACCCTGAGCTATGTTGAAAGATTCAAACATCCGCTGGTAGGATAGTCTCGGGAAAATTAGTTCCACGGCCAGCCTTTACTGGCGGCCCTCCTTCTAGCGCCAAAACTGTTGAGGCCTGGAAATTCACAGGCGGCAACAGTAAAGTATTCTCCCCAATCAACGTTCCCAACTAGCTCGTTGACAGTTTGGTATAGGGAATCCGTCCGGTTTACGGTCCGGCTACCGTAGGTCAAAGTAACAAAAAGGTTTTACCGGTTGCGGCCCGGTCCACCGGAATTTGTATTTTGACTAAAAATGCAATGCATATGCCTATCTAAATCATGCAGGGTGATAAGGATGCCGAGAACCACACAATGTGCTGCGCAGGTTCTTACCTCTTGTCTTATGTTCACAACATCTAAACCACATGTGCGACCAGGAAACAAACAACTAACTATCTAAAATACTAACTACCTATCCCCGGGGAGCCAGAAAATGATTATTATTTAGTAATGCATTAACTCCATGTATGATCAACACAATTACAGGTAGCTGATACTTGTATTTATAGCACATGAAAGAGAAATTATTCCAACAATCAGATAGCTAACTGTTATGTGAAGCACCAGCATTACTAAAAGAGAATTCTCCACAAAATAAACCAGAAATCATTCAACAAGACATAAGTCACAGAGTTAGAACGATCTCACAATTCATGGACATAAGATCAAAAACAAAATAGTTCATCTTCCTGCCATCCATTGCGCACCATTTGGAAAATTCCACAGCTCTTTCTCCAACAGGTAAACTAAAATCTTTATTGCAAAAGGAAATAGTTCTTCTTACAATAGGTCATCCAGTGTAACTGGGAAAAAGCCCCCTTTTTCTTGTCTCTCTTCCCTAGTTTTATACAAAAAGCAAAAAATGGTTGGGCTTCCCAAAGTGACCTTTGGGCTTCCCAACGCTTCATTTTCCTACAACCTTTTACAAAATAATAATTTACACAAAAGTTGACCGGTCCTTCTCAGGAGGAGGGTCCCGCTTGGTTTTCCAAAAATTTCCTCCACGCTACTGCCTCAGCAGCGAGTCCTTCAAACGAGTGGGGTTCTAAGAATTGTATATTCAGCTCAAACTTATCTTCTTGTTTCTGAATAGCCTCTATCCTGGTCGTGTTCAGACGCACCTATTCCTCCAAGAGCTGTACACTAATGGCTGTGTGTCCAATTTCATTTCTCAGGATTGGCTCATCAAGGGCTCTGATACATTGGACCTTGGCTTCTTCTTCCTGCTGC
>LPNX010989147.1:9368-67952 GCA_001517045.1 Pseudotsuga menziesii
TTTGGGGCTGGATGCGTCCTTATTAATCCACAAAAAAATAAATACTTCCTTTCTTGTAGATTAGAGTTTGAGTGTACTAACAATACAGCCGAATATGAAGCATTAGTGCAAGGACTCAAGAAAGCGATCGAGCTAGAGGTTAGTAATTTAAAATTTTTTGGGGACTCATAAATAGTTGTGAAACAAATAAGAAATCAAATACATTGTGTCTCCCCTCACTTGAAATCTTACCAAAACGAGGTATGGGATTTGCTTAGAGATTTTCATGCATTTAACATTATTTCAATCCCAAGGATAAAAAACGCAGCCGCTGATCTTTTAGCTACATCAGCTGCCAGGCTGGTTCCCACTAATAACAAATGCTCTATTGAACTACTTTTCAGGCCTTCAGTACCGGACATGGTCACCAACCTGGGAGTATTTGACGATGATCAGCAGATAATTGAATGCTTGACAAACGGTGAAGTCTTTAAAGGGGCTATCATAGACGATGAGGAACATCAGGCTGAAATGAAATACAACAATTTCATTCCCAAAGGAGTCAGGACGCTGGAGAAAATGTTTAACTTGAATGAGAAATTTAGAAGACCCGCTAATGTGAAGACGCACAGCTCAACTCTACAGTTTGAGCTAATTAACTTAGGGACTGAAACGGATCCCAAGTTCATCAACCTCGGTAAAAGTTGTTCACCCGTGGAAAGGAACAAGTTTCTCAGTCTGTTTAAGCAGTACAAGGATGTCTTCGCCTGGACATATGCAGATTTGAAAACTTATGACACTAGTATTATTAAGCATATTATTCCTATTAAAGCTGGCGTTAAGCCATATCAACAGCCGTTAAGAAAAATGCACCCCAAGCTGGAGCCGCTGATTCAAAGCGAGGTGAAGAAATTGCTGGACGCTAGGATCATCTTTAAAGTCAGGCATTCTGAATGGGTGTCAAACCCGGTACCTGTCAGGAAAAATTCAGGAGAAATCAGACTGTGTGTGGACTTCAGAAACTTAAACCACGCCTCGGATAAAGACAACTACCCGGTACCTCCCATGGAGCAATTGCTTCAGATGGTTTCTGGTTCTGAAATGTTTTCAATGTTAGATGGTTTCTCTGGATACAACCAAGTATTGGTATCCGAAGAATATCGATTGAAGACGACATTCAAAACTAAATGGGGAACTTTCGCATATAGAAGAATGCCCTTTGGACTGATTAATGCTGGCGCAACATTTCAGAGAGCGATGGACATATCGTTTCGCGGATTGATTGGGCGAAGTGTGGTGGTCTACCTGGACGACATCATGATTTTTTCGAAGAAAAGAGGGGAGCATGCGTTCCACTTAAAGCAAATCTTTGAACACTGCAGGAAATATGGTATTTCCCTCAATCCTAAGAAGTGCGTGTTCGCGGTTACTGAAGGTAAGTTACTGGGGCATATAGTTTCGAAGAGGGGTATATCCGTAGATCCAAAAAGAATTAAGGCTATTGAGCAAATCCCTATGCCTCATAATAAAAAGGGGATGCAATCCTTCATGGAACGATAAATTTTGTACGTAGGTTTGTGCCTGATTTTGCCCAGACTGTTAAACCATTACAGCAGATGGTTAAGCAAAATACACAATTTAAGTGGACTGAAACAGAAAAGAATGCTTTCAGTAAAATCAAGACTGCTGTTGCACATGCGCCCTCTCTGAAAAGTCCAGATTTTGACAAGGATTTTATTATATATACATTTGCATCCGATGATTCATTGGCAGCCGTGCTTACACAAAAGGAAGACGGGGGGGATGAATGCCCGATTTCTTTTATGAGTACTGGGCTGCAAGGAGCTGAATTAAACTACCCAGCCATTGACAAACAGGCATACGCAGTATTTAAGGCAGTCAAGCAATTCAGGCCTTATATACTAAAAAATCCAACCAAGGTAATAGTCCCTTACCCAGCCGTAAGATCCCTTCTCATTCAAAAGGAATTGGGAGAAAGAAGGGGCAACTAGGTGACATCCCTTCAAAAATACGACTTGGAATTCAAACCAGCCACTATAGTGAAAGGTCAGGGGTTGTGCAAGCTGATGACTGGAAGCAGTAATGATGAAGAACAAGCATGGGATGATGGAGCTGAGTTGCATGTAATGGATGTTTGTCCTTTATTTACAGCTCCTGAATCTTGGTATAGAGACCTTGTACATTACCTGCAGTCAGGGGTGTTGCCTGAACATTGGAATTCCAAACAAGGAAGAGCTTTGCGTCTAAAGTCAGCTTCCTACCAACTCGTAGAAGGCATATTATTCCGAAGAAACTATGATGGAGTCCTTCTAAGATGCTTGGAAAGAGAAGACGCTGAGAAAGTAATGTCTGAATTACACGATGGTCCGGCCGGCGGACATTATTCAGGAGACACTACAGCCCACAAAATTATTAGGGCCGGTTACTATTGGCCAACGCTCTTCCGGGATGCACATGCACACGTCAGAAAGTGTGATACTTGCCAAAGATGTGGTGGAAGACAACCTAGAGCAGCAGCACCTCTAAAGCCTGTAATGATTACGGAGCCTTTCGACCAATGGGGAATAGACATCATTGGAGAAATAAAGCCGAATTCCTCCCTGCTACACAGGTATATTCTTACTGCAACTGATTATTTCACCCGCTGGGTCGAAGCTATCCCCTTGCGCAAGATAAATGAAGACGAAGTCATCAGTTTTCTACAAGATCATATCATGACCAGGTTTGGGGTTCCAAGTTCATTAGTTTTTGATAATGCTAAGTACTTTTCTTCCATTAAGATTACTGCATTTGCTCATGCGAAAGGTATAAAATTGCACTATTCTGCTAACTATTATCTGCAAGGGAATGGCCTGGCTGAATCCTCAAATAAAAACCTCATTAGAATCCTAAAAAAGACTGTCATAGAAAACCAGCGAAGTTGGCACTCAGCCTTACCCAATGCCCTATGGGCTGACCGGGTCACCCCCAAGTCTGCAATAGGAGTGTCACCCTTCACCCTTGTATACGGTAAGGAAGCTATCTTGCCCCCCAACATCATGCTCCCATCTTCCATACTAGCTCAGGAATCTCAAGGGTCAGATGATGAGGTTCTCCAAATAAGAATATACAATCTTTTGAAGGCAGAGGAGGCCCGATCCAAGGCTAGAGAGCGTTTCCAACAGCAGCAGGAGGTAGTGAAGAGATGGTTTGACAAACATAAAGCTGGAAAAGGGACCTGGAAATGGGAGACCTGGTTCTCAAATGGGATCACCCCCATGATGAGAAAGGGAAGCACACTAAGTTCCAACAGTTATGGGTAGGTCCGTTTCAAATCACCGCTAAAATTGGCCCTGCTACTTATATGTTACAGGATTTACAGGGATGGGAGGAGAACCTGCCAGTTAATGGTCTGGTTCTCAAACCTTATTTTTCTTAAGTTGTTTTTGAGCTTTCTAACTTGTACATAAATAAGCTATGTTGAGTTATGATTTCATTTGTTTTAATTTGAGTCTTTGTTTTCAATAAAGGTGGTTAACTCGTGGTTATGTGGGGAAATCCAAATTTCTGGAAATAATAAACGTTTGTTGAATAGTTAGACTGTGGGTTTTCATGTGAATTCCTTCCACCAAATAGTTTTTCGAAATCTTTGTGTGCATTGAAGTCTAGCTTGAACCCCTGTAAGGTCAAACAGATTCAAAAGTTTGGAATACTATGCTGAGGCTCTGCGCACTTTACACTTAAAAGTCTAAGGGGCGATGACAGGGGACCCAGGGAGAAGAGCAATATGAACAGAGTGTTAATATAAATGATCCCATGCCAGAAAGTGAATGCCAGAAAGCAGATAAGAATCAGAATTCCTATGAAAACATCATACTTCAAAGCTAAATCTAAAGCATAAAGTACTGATTTGCCAATGATCCTCTCCGTCTGTGAGCTGAAACTTTGAGCACATTGCTCACACAAAAGGGCACTATGGGATAGAGGATCCTGAATTGAAATTCAGTAAGAAAGGAATGCACGAAGACTCGCATCATAGGGGGACTAAATCCAAAAAGCACAAAAGTTGCTAAAATGGCATGGGAGTGAGGAACAAATGAACGTTTCTGTTCATCACCTGCTACAATCCTGTGGTGTCCAATGTCGTCAGCTACCTGAAAGCAAAATTAATAATGAACTCATATTTTGGCCTCAGCAGAGTTATCCGGACTCTAAAATCTTGACTTTCATCGGACGAACTGGACTGATATCAATGATTAAGGTACACACTTCTGTTATTGAGAAATCTGTATAACTGGAAGAGTTCAATGGATACATTTGTTACGGAACAGTCTGCCATTCAAGAAAGGAATCACCCAAAGATCTAGGTTCACCAGGAAATCGCCAGTTGTTGCTGCCGCAACTTTTCCTCCCCGTTTTTTGCTTAAACTCTGGGACCCCTCCTCATCATTTTGCTTGGATTGATTGTTAAAGGTTTGGCCCCTCGAACATATCTGTTCGTTTCGAAGTTGAATGCCCGCTATTTGTTTGCCTCATTCAGTTTAAGTCATGCGGTCTGTTTTAATCCCATAGAGCATGAATTTTTTTGCCTTAGCAAAGAAAAAATGTTTTTGGCTGTAGTTGATCCTTAGCGCTGTTGGTTTTCTCTTTGGATCGGGCCTCTTTCGAAAGTTGCTGAGCCTCATCTCACCCACCGTTGTGGCTCCTTGATCAAACTTTCCGCCCGATTGGAGTTTCATCCGACGTCCGATTCATTTGTTTAGACCGCCTGCTCCCAAGTTTCTACTCGCCCGCTGTTGTGGCTGGAGGGATAAAGTCAGCTCCCGATTAGAGTTTCATCCGACGTCCGACTCATTGCTCCTACCCGCGTCGCTCAGCCTTTGGATCATCCGCCGTTGCGGGTGGTAGAGTAATCTAGCCTCCGATACACTCCTCTCCAGCGTCCGATTGCCTTTGTCGCCCGTGTTGTCACTCACCTAGTTCTTGTGCTCCTCCGCCGTTGTGGCTCCTAAAGCCTTTCCCTATCCGATGCAGAAGTCTGATCCCGCCCGATCCAAGTATCACCCGACCGCCGATTTAGTGTTGCCGCGAGTTCTCGCCTGGATGAACCAGGCTAGCCCCTTGTGAATCTATTATTATGGTTAGAAATTCTCAATGCCCAATATTTTAGTTTAGTGGATAATACACCAATGTGGTTTGCAAGGAGAATTCCATAAATCGCTGAAGCAATTCAGAGCAGGGAAAAGGACAAAACAAACAAGTGACAGATACAATGAGGAGGCAGTTTCAGCAGTTACGGTCATAAGGTAAATGCCTATGGAAAATGATAGGGAGAACGCAACGACCAGAGAAGAAACTGAATTGTCAAGGACGCTGAAAGGTCACATGCTAAGGGTAACCCAGAAGGCAGGAGTTGTAGTTTAAATAAGGGGAAGCCTGACTGAACAGGGGCTTTTTCCCCGGGAAAATTTTGTAGATGTTTTCCTGTAAGAGGAACTATTTCGTTTTGCAAAGGAAAACTCCAATTCTACCTGGTTGGAGAAAGCGAACTGGAATGTATCAATGCTATTCAATGAATGATGTTGAAGAGGAACTAATTTCGTTTTCAGCTGCTTTTCATTTACTGTGAGAATGTTTAATGTCCTGAACCTATGTTCTTTTTAAATGTTCTCTGGTATTTTCATGATCTTTCCGTGTGAGTAATATTGGTTTTCATACAGCAATTGGCTATCTGGTTGTTAAATACTTGTGATTGTTCATGTGTATGGAAGGAGTATCAGCTGACTGTAATCCTGCATGTTGCATGTGCAAAAAATGAAATTACTCACTTAAATTAATGACTCGCTCCCCAAGGATAGATTAGATAATTAGTTTGTTTTGTTCATGGTATGTGATTTGGTCTGCCTGTGGGTCTAAGACGTGAGGTAAGAACCTGCGCATCACATTGTGACCGCCCCTTGCATTCTGATCACCTTGCATTTAGTTAGGCACTTGCATTTCATCTTTAAGTTAAAATACAAAAACTCGGTGGACCGGGCCACAACCGGTAAAGCTTTGTTTTTTTTTGTTACTTGACTCACGGTAGCCGGACCGCAAACCGGACGGATTCCCTATACCAAACAGTCATCGGGCTAGTTGGGAACGTTGATTGGGGAGAATCCCTTTCTGTTGTCGCCTGCGAATTTCCAGGCCTCAACAGTACGACATCATAGGCTCGGTCTCCCAATACCCACAACACCGTCCACCACCACCTTACATTACACCACAACCAAGAAACCTTGCTAGTGTTTCTTACCAAAACCAAACTTCAGACTATGCTAAAATGATGTCCCAGTCCAGAGCGAGAACTTCCTATGCACAACTTGTGCCACCACAATAGGATCAGGCCATGGCTTGGCGAACAGAGTAGTATGTGGGGAAAATTCCCACATTTCTGGCACCACCACCCCCACAAATCTACTATGCACCACCAGTGAAAACAGTTCAAGCCCTCGCCCTTGCTCCACCCACTCCATTGGGACAAGTATTTGCACAACAAAATCGTCCCAACTAGCCTGCCCCCAACAATCAACAAGGGCAAGATAGAAACAAATCAGACTCGGAACCAAGCCAATAACCAACCTTAGGGAGGCGGTCAACAATAAAATCCTCCCCACAATGCCGCAGTGAACCAACCTGCCCAAAACCCCCCATGACCGAATACTCCTAGACGCAACACCCCACTATGCACAAACCAACCGTGCACACTCTGTGAGGTCTATGGGAAATACACATTCGAGTGTCCCCTCATGGCTTTTACTAAGCAGGACATTTAGAACGAGGCCCAACAGGCCGCCAATGCCACGAACCAAGCCCAACCCAACCAGGCACCACAAGGACCTCCCCCCAATGTGCTTCAAAACCCGCTACTAGTCCAAGGGTTGGTGGCAACTGCACCCCCTCCTTAACCCAATCCCAACACTCCGAGAGCACCTCCCATGGCCGAAACAGGTGTTCACCACTTGCTAGACATGATGACTGAAGAGGTCAACTTACAAACTAGACAGAATCAGCATGGTACTGCCACCGAACCCGCTGACACATCAACGGCATCAACGTCTAAAACAGTCAACCTACCTCTTCAGTTACCCCTGTTCCCACGCCCACCCATACATAGGACTTCCAATAATGCCACGGCTAGTGCTGTAGTTAGCTATAGCATTGTGGATGATTTGGCCCAAACACCAAAGGCCATGTCCACTCCAGAGGTAATCAAAGCATGCCCAACACAACGAAAAGCATTACTAGCAGCCCTGGGGGCTGTAGACCCCTTCGAATCCAAGTTGATTACGTTCGACTTAGAGAATAGAGAACCATGCATGCCATCAACCATTGCCTTCCAAATCTCGCTATCTATCCGAAACTTGGTTGTGCACCGGTGCATAGTAGATGAGGGGCCATCTACGTGCGTTATGTCTACCCTAGTTTGGCAAAAACTGGGGTCACCAATTCTGTAGCCATCCTCCACAACTCTGTGGGCTTATGATGGCCATCCCACTAAATCCCAAGGAATCCTCCCCCATGTCCCCATCACATTAGTCAGGAAGAAAGTGCTGATAGACATAGAGGTTGTCAATGCTCAACTGGACTATAACCTTCTCCTCGAAAGAAGTTATATGTACACCATGAGAGCGGTCGCATCAACTGTCTTCCGTCCCATGATGTTCTCCCATGAAGGGAAGATCGTGACAGTTGATCAACTCACTTATCATGATCCGCAAGGGTTAACAACACCCTCCAATGTTATCCCTACCATCACCACCATTGAGCCACAAGGGACAACTACACACGCTAATGTCGTCCCTGCAATCAACACTATGGTTGAAAACACACCAGCCTACCCATTGTTGAATGTTAGCCATGGGTTATTTTCTGATCCAACCATGATGGATCCTTTCCCCTCAGTGTCACTACCACCGACACAAAATGAGACTACAGACTTGTGCATGGTCTCATCCAGCACTGCTACAACCAAAAAATAACCACAGCCGTAGCCCCAACCACAACCACAACATCGTCCATAGTCGCAACACCAACAGTATGCGCAACATCACCCACAGCAGCAACATTTTGCATAGCCACAACCACAACCGCATCCCCACATGCAACTGTTAGGGAGTTATTTGGGCTCATCTCCAATCCACATGGATCCCTTCCTCTTTCCCCTGCCTGGTGTCATGAGCAAGCCAATAATGGCCACCCTCGACTTGCCCAACTTTACATTGGTCATTTTAGTGTGGTATCTTGATCCACCAGCTCAACCATCGATACCCCAAGTAGTCTTAACACCTGTGCAGCCCATTGTGGTCGAGTCCCATCATCCACCTGGTCCACAAAAACAAACCACTGCACCCGCACCTGCACCGCCCCACCCGAAAAGGGACAGGGGCAAGAACAGCAAAGCAATCAAAAAACCTCGATAGATCCCGCCTTGTGCCGTCTGTGAACAATAGGGCCATCCAAATTAGAACTGCCCTGAGATTCCAATGATCTGTGCACATTTGGATGCCATGGACACAACTGAAAACCTCCTCTTGGTTGAACTTCCAACTGCACCAATAGTAAAAAACAAGTCACTAAGAACAAACCATGCTTGCGCTCTCTGCGGTCTATATGGACATTATTTTCACCATTTCCAAGACTTGTCCGAGTATTGAATGGATCTAGTCAACCTTCGACAGCATTCCCTTGAATCTGAGATCAATCTGATCGAAGAAGTCCATACCCCACCTCCTTCTTTAGACACCATGTCCATCTACATGATGTCCAGTTCTACCAATCCTCTTGTCTCCACCACCACCAACGATGCATCATACTTGTCTCTTCTGTTGTTTCCGCAACCGCATCTCCATTCGCAGCTGCAACCTTAGTCGCAACCTCAACCTCAGTTACTAGGGAAATAGTGGAATTCGTTCTTGATCAACACGATCCTTTTCCTTTTTCTTTTCCTTTTCCTTTTCCTACCATCCGGGATCGTGAGTAAGTCTATCTTGGAAACCCGTAATCTATAAGATTTCACACTGGGAGAGCCTATGTGGTACCTTGAACCACCTACCATACCTCTGAGGCCCCAATATGTGTTGACTCATGTCCATTCAATTGAAATGATGTTGCACCTACCTCCAGGTCCATCAAAGACAACTCATGTCTCTAGGCCTGCCCCTCTTCCTCCAACAGAGACTGGGGGCAAGGCCACCAAAACCACAACCAGTATTGACATGATCTCTAGCACCAGTTTCCCTTCCATCTCATCGACCATGGAAGATCCACCTGATCTACCCTGACGCCACTTACGTGATGACAAAGATATATGTAATACCACCTTCAGTTTTACCTCATTCCCTTTAAACCATAGTGTGGAATTGGTTCTTCCCATAGAACACCAGATTCCATCACCTTGCCTTACCAATGAACTTCGTCTCGGCAAGGGGGCACACCTCTTCGCTGACTCAGATGACCGACTCTTGAAGAAGCCACGCAACGAGCTCCACCTCAAGAGAGTCTATGCCTGATGAGTCCTTTATAGCGTAGTTTTTTTTCCCTTTCTTGATTTTCAACATTTTTTAGCACAAGTTAGGGGTAGCACCATCAACTGCTAATCCAAAGTCACCCAGAACTAGTTCGAGACACCTCTGACACCTTCGGTCTCAAATTTGCATCTCCTGATGAGACCATCATCTCATGTTTAACAAATAAATTTCAGGACCATTTCCCACAAGTCACCTCGATTTACAAGCCACATCATGGCGATGCAAGTGTCTGTGGACCTGTACTTGTATCACTCTTTCCTATCGCTACTCATGTGGGTTTTCAGGCCACCTCCCTTTAAGGCTCACCGTTTTTCTTCTTATTTTTTATTTTAACACATACTTGTCTTCTTCATCCATCGCACCTTACGTGGACTTCTGGACCATTGTCCACAAAACGATTTACTTTTATTATATGTATTTGGCATATAACTGCCCTCGCACTTGCACTCAACTCGCATGCATTCAAGTCTGTCCACAACAACACACACACACTCTCTCCTGACCTCTGTCCGAGAGCCACCTCGGTTTGTGTGCCTCTGCCGCACCGACTCGTGAGCCTCTACCGCGATCTATCCCACGCATGTATTGGTATGTTTGAGAGCCTTCTGCTCCATCTATACTGTGCGGATGACCTTTGGACCTCTGTCCACCGTCTTGACATGGGGCACCGCTTGTGCCACCGCAATCGGTTGACCATACTAGAGTTTCGTTTAAGCTCTTTTCTAACTCCTAAAAACAATGAAAAGATAGCCGAGTGTAGCTGCTTCCTTTCTCGCTCGCTAAAGTATATGAAAGGGCATCTACATCGTCTCGTTTACCTCCTTTTGCGGACCATGTAGACCATTAAATGAAAAGGACCACCTTGGCATATTCAAGCCAAGTCCATTCCCCTCTACATAATTTTATTCTTTCTCGGGCAGAGGGGCCGCACTTTATGAAAAAGCTCACCATGGGTCGACATTAAGCCCTTTTCCAGCCTTCTCATCAAGAAAAGTTTGCCGAGCAAACTTGGTTTCGTTCATGCTTGTAAAAGTATCTAAATGATCATCCAGTCAGTATAGGTTTAACCTTTTTCGGCCTGATTGGACTACCAACAGTAAAGAAGTCTCTCATCCCCCAAAGGATGGGCAAGCTCCTATGTATACTTTTATCCTTTTTTGGGCACATGAGACTACCAACGAAAAAGGCCCCCCACTAGAGTCTTGTTCGTGATTTCAGACTCTCTAAAATTGAAAGCACCATCGAGCATTTACCTTCTCGGGCTCTCCAAAAATCCATGAGATCGTACCATAACGGCGTCCCTAGACACCACCCCACAGAAAATAGTTTGAAAACATTCCCCCTTTGGATCGCCTTTGTTCAAAGTACTCTACAATGTGTCTTCCTTGGATCCCATCAATATCAAAAGCATCTACCTCCTCCAAGTATTTCCCATTTGCAGTGACATCCCTGGTATTACAGCTATGATCCCATTCCCATGAGTCAAGTTTCATTTGCTGCCTGGTCCACCCTGCCATCATACTCTGAACAAAGGAAGTTTGAATCTACCACACTCCCCCTGCCCCTGTTCAATTATTTCCTCCCCCCCCATTCAGTGGGTCAGTCCGCAGATTTTCTGACACCTTTCGGTTATCTCCCTCGCGCTCCTGGTCAAGGAAACATCATTGCCTTGACTAGGGGCAGGTCTCCCTCTATTGAGGACAACACATATATTCTAGAGGATAGACCCAGAGGTCTTTGTATCTTGGTTTCATTAACCTCATTGATGATTTCCTTGGACCACTTGAGAGGAGTCCTTAGTGCCTCTCGGGATGGTTGTTTCTCATGTGCTCGACTCCAACTACATCATCGCACCGTTGAGATTTGTATAGGGTTTGGTCTGCATAGTACTTGGTCGAAGACCGCGGATGTCACTTGACTCTAGCACATTAATGAGTCTATTCGAGGGACCTAAACAGGTTATGTCCCTTGTGATTTCTGGGTTGCGTTGGAGACAGTGTTCAGAAGCCCCAACAATGCTTCGATATACCTTTATGATTGATGTAGCATACTTGTACCATAGAGACTCTAACTCTCAATTAGTGAGTCCACATAGCTATGTACCATTCCAAATCTAGCAAACCGTTAATCATGAAGATATATCATTCCATGAGAATTCCATGGGTCCAATGTACCAGATCAGTATTGTATTCATCCTCACATTGAAGCAACCATTATTGTATCATCAATTGTATATGATCGGCTCTCATATTTTAGAGCATAGATCAAATTATTCTTTTAACATTGTCATGAGCATGAGGATGCCTGCCTCGTCCATATACATGTCACACATTATTTGTATATCACCCATTGATGGGAATCATATTAGTACAAAAACCAAAAGCCACCATGCCCTAGCCCCGAAGCACCACCTCATCGCAGCAAATCCTATGATGTCCATCGGCCATACGATGAGCTCCTGCCCTCACACATCAGGGGGCAATCTATTAACCCAAAAAATCCCTCACTAAGCTCTCCATGACCTACACCACCCAAAGACACCACTTCACGACCCTCCATTAGAACCCCACACCCTAAAAAATGCTTAAGGATGAAGAAAAGGGCTTAAAAACCCCAAAAAGGAGCCTAAAATACTCTCCTAGGAGATAAAGCCCCCCAAAATGGGCTAAAACCCTAAAAGGAGCTAAAATAAGGTTGAAAAGGGATAAAAGCCCAAAAAAGGGGCTAAAGCCCAGACCAAGGGCTTAAAACTCTAAAACCCCCCAAAAAATATAAAAGGAGGGTGGGGGTGGTCACTCTCAAAACACTTCTCCCTTGCATACTGTTATGTTGCTCGTGGATTCCTTGAGACCCTTTGTCTCTCAAGCCACCCACACTCCCTCTCCTCCATCTCCATTGAGCCATAGCTCACCCATCCAAGATAGAGGTGCTTATTCAAGCCAGGGCATGGTGGCCCATTCCACCCAAAGAGAAGGTATAGCTTGTTATTTTTTGTTTTTTCTTAATGTTTTCTTTGCTTTCTAATCCATGGTTTATTTGCAGGTTTATTGCCTAACTTGTTTTGCAGGTTTCTAGTTTCTAATAGTTGTTTGTAGGTTATTGGAAGTAGAACCCTAACCCATTGTTTGCATATGGGTTCTCCATCATTTCTCTTCTTTCTGTTCTTTATTTCTTTTCTATTCTATTTTATTTCTTGTTCGTTTTTACTGCATTCCATCTAGGAACCTATCCTTCCATCCTATAGATAGAAGGTAGCCATTCCTTCCCCTGTAGTAGGAGAAATCCCTGCTACAGAACCCCAAGGGTGAAAACTCTAGTTGTATTGAGTAGTCATCATAATAGGTAGAATGTAATATCCATCAGGAACCAATCGATCCTTCTCTTTAGGAAATTTCCTTAATGAAATCAAGAGAAGAGAACCAAAATCCCTTTCATCTTCGAGCTTAAAAGAATTTATACAATTTTGAGGGACACTTAGGTAACTACTCGTCGCATTTCAATTACACAAGGACAATACAAAGAGACCATGTGTCTTCTTTGCATTCACTAGGTAGAAGAAGATGAAGAGACATCATTTCCATGTCGAAGGTGGTTTCTATACTTTAAAACTGCTCATAATGTCCTCTGACATGTTTTAGAATCATCAAGTACAATTAGGAATGTATGATGATCCGTCGAGCATGTACCATGAAGAACGTGCCATCGGCCAACTGAGTCGTTGAATTGGATGATCCGTAGGGATGATTGAGTCAAATATCTGACCAAGATGTCGACTACAACTAGGAAATAGTTGATGGATACAGTCAAGTATTGGGATGGATCGTGATCTTTCACCAGATTGTTTTTTTTTAAATTCTAGCATGACGTCAATCAATTTTTTTTATACAAGAAAGTACATGAGACAGAGAGGACATAACTATTGGGAAGTTCCTAGTGATCAACATGGGGTATGTTTAACTGTGATTTAATTACTATTTGGTTTCCCAACACTTCTTACTTCCCTCAACTTCACCCATTGTGGAATGCTAGCCTCACTCTTTTCAATCCCTACCATTTCAGGGATGGAAACAAGTACATGCAACTGCTTCATGGTTATGCCATTGTCTCGTTGGTCAGTTAAGTCGAGTTTGTCCTATGTTGTTGTGTTTTTTTTGTTGTTGGGATATTTGTTTATTCTCAACATCGAAATGTTTCGTAGCATCAGAACATGATGCGAGAGGTGAACCAATTAAAATTGTTTGCTAAACCATTATGTTAGTTCCATCATGTCCAATTTGATGTGCTTTTCGTGTCTTTATCATATTTCACCATTTTGATTTTATATGACCCCTTCGACAAGTCCTCCAAGTACGTTTTCATCATTACCTCGTCAAGGTTGAGTCAAGTTATGGGGATTAGTCATGTTTTCATATGGGAATCATCATGTCAGGTAGTCAACACCATTATGTTCATCTCATCATACAAATCACATTCATATTTTGTTTTCCAAATTCTGAGTATGTTTGACCCTTTTTTCTGTCTATCAAAGTTTCGATAAGTTAGAGTATTTTGTATCTTATTGAGCTAAATTCCACCAATGTTTGTACGCTCTGATCAATTTTTAGTTACATCCTCTGGTCAAAATTATTCTTGTGTCCATGATCAAAATGTTGAAATATTCCCCCTTGGTGTCTCTTCATGTGAAAAATACCATGACCCTTATTTTATAAATAAAATAAAACCTTTCCCTTATCTTCTTAAACCATCCCTTTCCTCATTATCCCTAATGTAAAAAGTAAAAATAAAACTCCCTCTAGCCAATTCGAAAGATCACTCCTTTAGCATTAAGTCTTTTTTTTCTTTTCCCACCTTTATTCCCATTTCAAATGTTAAAAAAAATGCAAACCATTGTACCAAAGCCTTCTTCCCATTTTATTTCTTTTACTCTTTTCCTTTGTCTTTGAAATTAAATTAAAATTTTAATTCCCACTTAAAGTCCCATTCTCATCCCCTTTATTTCTTCCCCTCTCCCATCATATTTTACCTTTGCCCCATAAATGCCCGAGAGATGCCAAAAGCATCATCTCGCATTGGAGGTAAGAGGAAAGTACTACTAGCTTTTCCACCTTGCCATTTTTTCCCTTCATACTCAGTTGTCCATGAGCCTAATAGGCGGTAATTACAGGTGAGGATACATACTAGGTCCATCCATTAGGATGAAGGCAGAGTGTCCTTTTGTTGGAGGTACATTCTATCTTCCTGCACGCTTATTTTGTTTGTATATTTTGTTGTTGATGTCTTTATTCGTGCAAGTTATTGCATAAAAATATGAGTGAAGAGCCCCCCATTATCTCAGTTTCACCTGGATGAGCTTGAGCTATTGAGAACTGCATAGGGTCTTGGAAACCTCCTATTCTCAGGGGTTAAATTGGCCTTGGCATATTGTCATGATGACTATCAAATTCCATCCTTTAAATAAAATTTGATTAAGGGGATACTACACGTTTTCGTTCTTTTTTCTTTCTAGATTTGATGTCATTTTATGTTTTTTTTTACATTATGCAAAAGTTTATTTTATGTATAAAAGGACAGTAAATACTTTTATCAATTTTATTTACTGACTTGTACATATGTTTTTGTTTTTATTTCTGTTCACTATCTCTATATAAAAATCTGATTTTCATACTTTAGTCATAGGTATTTTTGATGTTGTATAACTTAAATGAAAGTATCCATCCCACACAGTTATGAAAAATCTTTCCTATTATGCATTCAGTTTCATTTACTGAAATAGTTTTATCTAAATGATTAATCTTCCAAGTTCACTGTTTATTAATAGATATTACTTGCATTATTGAACTTAGATATTGTATTGCATTTCAAAATTGTATATTTGAGCGTCATGACCAATTTATTTTTTCATATTATTAAATACTGTAAAAATTACTTAGACGCAAGGAGAATATGGATTATCATTCCAGTTTTATACTAAATCTTAACACACCAAGTTGTTGATTGATTCATGCATTAATTATCTTATTATTTAACTCAGACTTTGGCGTGCCATAAAAAATTCTGAAATTCACTAAACTAACATTCTCTTTGTGAATTCAACACAGACAATTTTACATGCTTGTTAGAAAGTTATTAATTGTTCATGTATTTTTTTACCTACGACTAATGTTAAATTTTATCTAAAATTTTATTTATATTTTTCTCATGTAGCTATAAATATTTTGTCATTAATTTCTTAGTTGTTAGTTATCTTAGAAATTAATTCATACATGGTTATATAGGTATCATTTAGATTCATCAATGGACTACCATTCACGTTTAGAAATCATAATTGTATTTAGTCATGCTAATCCAACCTTGTGTTCATTTCATTTATGTGTTAAACACCATTGATCATCCTGTGAATATCCTATATACCCGAGGGATCTAAACACAACCCAAGATTCCATCCCCTTCCTCCCCTTGAACAACCATCCAAGGGAATTTAATGTGTTGTTTCCCTAACCGTGTAGTTTTGAGAATCAACAATATTATTTAAATAGTATGATGAATTCGTCCCTTTTGTTTTGAGTACACTTTGTTCCCATATTGATATTCTAGTGGCTTATTTTATGCCTATGTTGATGATTTCATACTGAATGGTAGAGCTATTCATATTGAAATTAGTTACCCTCTTGAATTTACCACGCAACTCATGATAATTATACAATATCACAACATACTTTGGGATAGAATTTTCCAAAGTCTCAGACTAGTTTCTAGTAGGTCCCATATTCACTTGAGATACTCTTCATGTTGAATTTCATCAATATATGCACCCTTGAAAGTGTTGTTGGAGGTGATGAAACTAACAAGATGTTCATCATCATCGAATACTCTCCAGTTGGTGGCGCTTTCCGGTATCGATGGTCTGAAAAACAATTCAACCATAAAATTATTAGCTAAAAATACTTTAGATGGAATAATCCTAGAGTCTAAGTTTTCTAACAAATCAATATCATATATTTGTATTTGAGGAATGTACATGATATTAAAAGCATACAAATAATTAATAAGATCCCATACCTTGTGCTGGTAGTTTTTCAGGTGACTTGAAACACAGTGGATGGAATTACATACCCGCCCAATTATTTTAGAATCACTGAAAACTTTTAATAAATTACCTACATGTCCACCACCTTTCTTAACCCCTTGATTAGGACTTCATATTCGATCATGTTTTTTGTGAACTCAAACTCTAGACTACAATATATTAGCATTTTATTTCTGTGTGGATATTTAAGAATGCAACTAGCACCTACACCCTCCTTGGACTTGTAGTTATCAAAATTAGTACTTATATCTACATTAGTCTCTATGCCTATTTCAGTATTCCCTAAACCTATTATATTATCCCTGGCATCCACAATCTGAGTGCAACAAAGGAGTTCAAATTACTTATTACAATTTGCATGTGGTGAAATGTCAACAACAAAATCTACAAAGTAAGTTTCCAAGAAAAACTTACCTAGAATGGAATTAGTGAATACTACAGTTTCATTTGGCTCATTTAGATTAGTGATGGTATGTTTCGTGTACCTATCTTGATAAACCTTGTTTTTGTTTTTTTCCCATTGTATGGAAATCGAATATGTGACTAGGTAGTGGAAACGTATCCATCTAATTTCTCGGACCAATCCCTGTTGAGAAACAACTTGTATGGCTATAGAATGTCGACCATGATGATGCAACTTATCTAATGAACCTTAGGATTATAATCTAATCATCTTAAAACATTTTTCAACTCCCTAAGGAATTTGGTGTTTGACCTATCTGATTGAACTATTTGTGTGTCACATTTCTTTGGTTCAACATTCAACCTTTTTCCCACATAATAAGGCATAATGTTTTATGAGGCCCCTGAGTCAGCCATGCATGTATGTTTCTATTGAAAATATCGAAGGTCAGGAGAAAGGGAGGATTATTTGAGTTAGACGTTTTTCTTGATTAACGAGACATGGAAAACATATTGTTTCCTTTTTCTTGGTTTATTAGAATATACATTTTGCATGGATTTTGTTGTGTTTCTATTTTCCATAGCAATATTGTTTTAACCCTTTTAGAATATGCTCCTTCGAGGTTCTTGATTAAATTCCTTGAATTTGGGGTAATTTAATCAACTCGTATAGAAAAATATTTGTTCATATTTTCTTCATATCCCCAATGAAGTTATATTCAATATTGGGGAATACTAATTAGATTGGGGTAGATTTGATGGCATTTGATATTTTGTTTGTAGGATCGGTAGTGGGTGGGGAATCTGATGCTGAAGGTGATATTTTACTCCTAGTGTCTTAATAATTTTGTGACATGAGAATTTGTTCTGGATCTTCATCCTCCTCTCCCTCTTCTATGTTGCAAGAAATGTACCAAAAATTATTGATTTCTCATTTGAGTGTTTCTTCATCTTCATCTAATTCCTCTATACCCTCTTCCCCAACTTCTTGCTCTTCATCATCATGTCTTCCTAGGGAATGTTCAGATCCCAAGATGAGTGCCTTGAACACATTGAGGAAGTCTTCCATATCGATTCCTTCAGTAGGTGGTGTTTTTTTATTATTTGGCGGTGGGAGGAATTCTTCCTCGATGGTGGCTTGAAGTAGTTTTTATTTGAAGGCCCTTCGCTCGATCCTCTTTTAAGGTCAATATTTTCATTTGATAGGCTCTTTACAATTTGTTGTATGTTTTCTATGTACATGGAATATTTCTTGTTCTTTTTTGGAGGGAATTTTCGTAGCACGGATTTATTTTTATTTGATGAGATACTCTATTACTCCTCACTCCCCAAGTTTCTGTTTCGATTGGCCATTCCTTTCTCAACTTATATTGCTTCTTGAAAGTTGTCCTCAAGTGTATCTTTCTCTACCCTATAAACAAATATAACTATTGACATAGGTAGGGTAGAGATATAAAAATAAATAGGGACAACCTCGATAGGTTTAGAGGAATCTAAGATCTTATTTATCAAAGATAAAAATATTATATTAAAGTCTTTAATTTTTTCCTTGGGGTTCGTTTTTATCCCAGATGACTCAAACTAAAACTACTAGGGTTTTATCATCACTAAATTTAATTGTGAAGGTAGAGTAAAAATATAACCAATTAGTGATTGATCTTTCTTTGAGTGCTCAAAGTACTAGGTAGAGGATTTACCTTCAAATGTATAAGGAAATTGTTTACATAATTCATCTTTGTGTTCCATGTTCATGAGCCTAACAACCAGCATGAAATTCTTAAATATCTTCTTCAACAAAGTATTTCCTATCATGATCAAACTTAGAATAAATCTCTTGTGATGCTTAGGAAAATTATGTACATCCCCAGGAATTACAAAAACATCTTGTGATAACCAAGGTCTATTGGAATTGGGGCTTACATTAGCATTGACATTGAACATGGCCCCCGGTGAAGAACTTGGTTTATTTTGTATAGGGGTATTGTTAGAGGATTCTTCTAAAGAGTCTCCTTTTGAAGGTTCCTCTTCTAAAGAGTTTTCTTGTGAAGGATATGGAGTGTGTGGGGAGGAGAATCAAGTGGTGATGGAGGATCATGGACACCTTCATGTAACTAAAACAATGATGGTACTTTCAAAGGATTTTGTATTCCTTAAGAGGCTCTTGGAAGATGATGTTTAGGAGTTGCGACAGTTGGTGCACTAGTGTCGATGATTATATTAGAATTAGGTTGTCTAGGTATTCTAGTTGGTAATGGATCTAAAATAGGGGAAAGTTCAAGCTCTCTTCTTAGGGTTCGAGATGCAACTTGCGATGTATGAAATATCTAGGGGATCTTAGGGTATCCCAACCACAATGAAGTAGGGGTTGTTGGGTTGCATTGGGATGTGATTCAATGATCCAGAAATTGAGTGGAAGTTTGAATAGATGTTGTTCAAGGATTGAATATTATCTCAAAATAAAAATAATGAGGACTAATGTGCTTTGTGGGGGTTCTTTGCAGAATGTTATTTGAATTGATATTTTTAGGGTTTAATGTTTCTTCATCATTTACTCATTTTAAATTACCTTGCTTCTAGCGCCAATTGTTTTGATGATTTGAATTGACCCAAGTCAATAGTAAGGAAGGATGCCCAATCGCAATCCCCAATTAGACTCAGTCATGTTTGGTATGACAGTCTGTGACTGGTATGTTGGCCTTTTTTCCACTAAGGTTTTATGTAATATTTTCAACTTTTAACTAAAGGAACCTAAATCCTACACTAAAATTTAACCACTAATTGCTAATCTATCCTAAATAAATCAAATATAAATCCTAATTAAATTCAATTACTTATTATTCTAAAGTACACCTATCCTAATAAAGAGCTAATATTAAGAGTGGTTATTTGCAAGGAAAACATATGATGCTAGAAAACATAGGAGTAACTTCTTGTTGTTTTAAAACATGTTAATTAATTTATGCAACAAATGTGTGGATAAATAGTTATCATGAATTCCGCTACATAACCCTTGCATCTAATTATAGTCACCAATCTATATTCAATTGACATGAATAACATACATTGGAATGTTAGAACAATTCTAATTCTTGATACTTACAATCGAACAATAATCATATACCGAAAATGAAAGAAAAATATCACATAAACAATATATTATTCACTAATAGTGGGTATCTCCGACGTTCATTACTTTGGAATGATAATATTACAAAAGAATTTTTCTAAATCTGGAGAGCTTTTGATTTTGGAAAACATTCCTTTTAAACAAAAATAATTTCAAGTAACTAACATATATTAATTGGTTATAACAACTTTCAAACAAGATTTACATACAGATTCTTTAAGGTAATCCATTTATATATGCTTACCACATAAAATGAGACTTGGTTATTTGAGAAATAGTTCCATATTCCAACTTCTCAATTTGGATCTCCCTATCATATATTGTCTAAGATTATTATATTTTTAAATCCTTATGTAGTTGCTGAATATAAAAATCCAATAAGGTCATTGGTGTGACAAACACTACTAGGAACTTGTTTAAGGATTATTCATTAATATCAAGAAACCCTTGGATATCCACCTCAAGTAACTGTAATTGAATTGGAACAACCCAACTCAACTCATCCATCATAGACATACCGAAATTATAGAGGATATCATTGGAAAAATTCCATAATATCAAACATACTATGTTTGAAGTTTGAAAATTTTCCTCTATATCATCATAGACCAACTTCCATAAAATTAAAATACTTGAGCTTTCCCTTTATCCCTTTGAGTGAACCCCAAAAGCATCTCAGGGCTAGTGGGTACTGTTTCATCAAATCAAGTATTTCCTCAAACATATTTACCACCTTGTTGGTTACTAATGGGCAGACCTGGGTTTACTTTTAATGTACCAACAATACCCCTAGCTCACTGGCCCTTTCGGAAACAGACCGCAGAACGGCCTGAAGTCTCACCTGAAGTGATCTCAGATGGGTTGGATAAAGACTCAAGTGTCCTCAACCAGGTTCTGAAGCATCCTGGTGGTTCTTATCTCTTCTTAGCCAGCAGGATCTCTCTGCGAGGTACTGTTCTCTCGTACTCGCTGGCTCTGATAGGGGAAGGACTCTATCGCATCACATCCCCTAGGACGATGCGTAACTTTCCCCTCTACTTGCCTCGTCTCCTACGATATCTCACACTGCAGCTCCTCCGTCGGTGCGATATTTCCTTCCTTTACTGCGATATCTCCTACATTAAGGCTCAATATGACTCTCGAGGTCTAAAGGATTTCTCCCTTAGGTATACTAGCTAAGTTAAACAGCCTCACTTAGAATTCTACAGTCTAATATGCTTAACATCGACTATGCGCAATCCTGCTGAACTTGTATACATAAGTCGCTTAATATTGTAACTGTTAACTGTCATGAATCAAGCACTGGTAAACTCATACACATAATACTTAATGGATTCAACGCGTAGTTTAACCTTCTAAGCTATTGTAAACTGACAGATAGCATACATACATTCATTAACTGTTAAAGAAAAGTTCATGTAATGAATGACAGATAGTAACTAAGTAAGCACAATCACATGAAACAGTCGCACAACACACTGATTTTACGTGGTTCACCTCCTAGGAAAGAAGCTATGTCCACAGGAACTGGTTTTTATATTATATCTTGAGACAGTAAACATAGTTCCGCTGCAACCTAGTATGCAGCTTGAGATCTTCTGGGTAACTCCGCACACACAGTCGGGAGCCCTTCTCTCCTAGATCTCTTCTCTTCCTATATTGCCTTCTCTTACAATATACTCTTTCTCTCTCTCTCTCTCTCAATCGTTGCAGATTGTTACATACATGCTCTAGGAGTCAGATACTGGTTACAGTAAGATACTACAGACTGAATAACAGAACCAGAGCTCGAATCTTTTACAATACAATTGACTATGAGCTAATAGACTAACCGACTCTCTGACTAGTAAATTGTCTGAATAGCTAACCTTTTACAATACAAGATACATGCTTTTATAGGTGGCCTGAAGGTCTCGCCATTACAAAACTGTGGGCCTTTCCCAACAGTAACCCAAAAAACCTAACTGTGAAATTCGGCCTATCTGTACTTGAACTGCCGCTTTTCGTCACACCACAGCTTTCTGCAGTCTTCCACGCTTCCTGGTGTTGATCGTGGGTATGGGCGCCGCTTCCTCTTCTGTCCTTCGTCTTCAATACCTCGGCCTGTTGCTCCTTTTCCATTTATGAGGGTAGCTGAGCCCTCCTGTCTATGCCTCTGCCTTAAGTGAAGTGGTTGATCTCTCTCTTCTCGGCTGCTCAGGTGTTGTTTCTTTTGACTTTCTTTTCCCGATATAGCAACTTTTCCTGTAGCTGCGGGGCCCTGCTCCAACACACCTTATTTCTTTCGCTAACCTATTCCTCAACTTGGTCAGATAGTTTGATTAAACTATAATAACAATGCTGCACTTCTTCCAATTGATTGAAAAAAATATTTTGAGCCTCCCTAAGGATTTCATTGGCTCCTTGTGCTTCAACTTTGAATTCAACTTTTCGTTATTCAAGTTGCAACTGCAAGGAACATATTTTTTCTTTGATGTCTTCAACATGAGTTTCTTGTAACTCATGGGAGGCAATTTCTTTCCTGTACTCTGATTTTGTCCTCTCAAATTCAAACTAATGTTCCCTTATTACCCCCAACATTTTGAATTCATGCTACTTGTTGTTAAATGTTTAGTGTTGATGCATTGTTTCCTTCTATTCTTTCTGGTGATGAAGATGAAAATTTATCCAATAGAGAAATTTTCATCTTGTAGCTATCAATTGTAGAATTTAATTATGTATTGTGATGGAGTTTGTTAGGATTATTGTAATCCTCCCTTGTCCACCAAAGTGTAAATGTCAGTTTCCTAGATTAGGAATACGTTTTCACTTCATTAGTTCCATGAAGAAGTTATATGGGGCCCACCTACCAATTGATGTGCCCTCATGCATGAGTTTAGGAGCTCCAAAAACCAATCCCTAGATTTTAGGAGTCCACACTGAGTCATGGGAGTCCCACAATCAATTCACCCTAGTCTGTGTCAATTTATGCTCCGATGGGCCACATTCATTTCACCTTCAATTATCCTAGCGACACTTTTGCACGATTTAAGGAGTTAGGAATATTTTCTCACCTACCTTGGTTAGTTAACTGATTGTGCGGTGTTTCAGTTGACCTGAGTTACACTAGAAAGACTTCAATTGTTATTTTTCCATAGATAGTGATTTCTATAGTTAGTCCAAGTCATAGGATTCAAATCACTCCTAGAGGATTCAAATTCTCTCTATTGTATCATGGATGTATTTCATATAGTTAAATGATTATTTAGTTATGGTTATGCTTTCAAATTTGACTCTTGTATGAACAATTTCACCATGATTGTTTGGAAATTATTATAGTGAAATTATTCTTCATTCATTCTTCTTTCACTCTGAGGTTCAATCCATATTGATGATCCTATGCTCTTGCTAAGTTTACATGGTATTAGATCTTGATAAGGCATTTTTCAATCGTGAGATACTTCCATTGATGCACCTAAAGCAACTGGGTTCCATATAAATACTGGTATCTTTGCATTGCTCCCTATGGATTTATCTAGATAAGTATAAATAGGTGTGAAAACCTTGATAATGCGCTCATGTCAAAGTAGAGAGTGATTAATATGATTTAACTTGGAATTGAAAGTTTTATGCAATTTATTCAGAAGAATTGTGTTGTTCCTGAAGTTGCAAAATAAAAAATTCAATAGCCTTGACATTGTAGATCCTCACACCCTTCAATTACCTGGATTGGAGGGGAGATATGCAGATTGTGTTGAGAAATAAAGGTATGTATAACGTTAGTATGGGAAAGGATGTTGAAACCAAGTATCCTTTAGAGAAATCCAAGTACCTGAACAAATTAGATTAATCCTTTTTTCATGTGTATTCATTTCTCCAGGGAGTTACTCTTCTAACTTGATGGATTAGAAACATCGAGGGAAGCATCTCAAAAGCTCGAATCACTATTTGGAAAGTAGGATGAGATAAGAGGCCACATTTTGGAGACTGAATTGATTTCTCTTCAACCCAACAGTTTCAAAACACTCCAACAATTCTTCTCCAAGTTCAAGTCTTTGGTCATGCAGTGCAAGCAGTGTGGAATTGACAAGAAGGATGAGAAATTGGTGCTCTCCACTTTGAGAAATATTGGCTTATAATTTTTAGTATTTATGTCCACCTTCCACTCCAGGATAAGAACAAACCCAAACTGAAAAATTCCCTCACTTAATGCATTCATTGAATCACTCATTCAAGAACAAGGCAAGTTGATCCAAATGGGATCCCTTAAAGCCTCCAAAGATCTAGCACTTATGGATGGGGAGACCAAGAATGCACAAGCTAAAGGGAAAAAAAGGGGAAGGAAAAGTGATATACTAAATTTTAACCAAAGGAGGTGTTTGATCCATCATATGGAGCCTTAGTTTCCTAGAAGGACAAGCATAATAGGTTTGAAGAGACCAAGTGTTCCTATTGTAAGAAAGGAAACCATTCAGAGAAACATTGCACGAAGAAAACTACAGATCAAATGGCCAAACTTCTTGAACATCACCATATTTACATCCTAGAAGGAACAATGAAGTTTGATCATGAATGAAAGATAAATGATCACGATAGATTCCATGCATTGAAGGCTATATTTTCAAAATCTCAAGCCTTCCTCGTTAATTTTGGAGCCTCCAACCACATGGTTTCCTCCAAAGAATATTATATTCATTAAATATCACTGATGGCCCAAGCATTCACATGGGATATGATACTCAAATCCAAGCTAAAGGGAAGGGTACAATACAATTAGAACATGTAATGTTAAAATATGTTGTGTATGTACCTACTTAGAAACAAATTTGTTATATGTTTACTAGATGACACATAGTGGTTCGCTAAAGAGAGTTGTTTTTGGACCTAACACAATTGAGATGCCAGATATCTCTATTGGGAAGATAATAGCTAAAGATTTTGCAAACCATTCCTCCAAGGAATATGATTTCTCACACATTTTTCCATTCTCAGATCCATTGCAAGATCTACATTCAGTTAAAAGGGAAGGTAAATTTATTCTACCTAAACCATTTGCACATGATAATGTTTCTTGTGATGATTCATATTCAGGATTAAAAGATTAGGAACAAGTTGAATCAGATCTTGATATTGAGGATATGGTTCAAACATATCCATATCAAGATCTAGTCCCTACTCCCAATCCTAGGACTAAATTGGCTCATAGTGTCATTGAGGCTGCTGGGAACATGGCTTGAGATTCATATAACAAAAGTAGAACCAGATACAAATTTCAATATGAGAACCTTCTGCTATGTCATAGACATCCACTTCTCCTAGAGAGGTGCTATAAAATCCTAGAGAGGTGCTACATGATGGCAATGTTTGATCAATAGTTCTACAAAGTGGATTCCCATGATCCACCAAGGTAGGATCCATGGATAAGGAATACGAGGCTCTGCATAACAATGATACATTGGATCATGTATCTCTTCCTCCAAAGAGAAGAGAAAAAATTTCCTTTCTACATGGTAAATTGGAAGACGAAATATACATGGAACAACCTAATAGGTACATTGATGATTCTTCCTGGTATGCAAGCTGAGGAAACCATTGTATGGGCTCAAGAAATCTCCCAGGTAATGACATCCCAAGTTGAACTCTTCCATATTGTCAAAGAGCTTTGAAAGGTACAAGTCTAATTACAAAGAAACAACATCTCATCTCCTATATTGCATCATATTAGAATAAGGAGGTTCACATGGTTCACATGCAATGTATGTCACATGCCCCAATTTGAAAAAACAATTTAATGTTATTTGAGGAACATTGTGTTATATTTTATGCTAAGTTTGTAATTGATGACCCAATGGGGTCAAGAATAATTAATGTAATTTTGAATATTTTATTTATAAATAAATAAATGATGAGACAACAACTTAGGGAAGCTGTCAAAAGAGTGTTTACTGGTTAATTGTTTGAGGACACTGGGTGGAGAGTAATCTGACAAGTGGGAGCATCCTCAAACCACTTCCAACTGTTGCAGGTGGAAACTTCCCTATATTTGTGGTCATAATTCCCCAAGAAAGTGGAATCAAAGCAGGTGGCTCATTAAATGGAAACTAACCTAGAAGACCTAGGCATATCTATAAAATTTTCCATTGAAGATAACTGAGGTTGCTCATTCTAGAGGTGATCATTCAGGGTGAATGAATTTATGCAAGAGAAATTCAATGGAGGGGATTACTGAAGTGAGTTTGAGGGGTTAACTACTGAGACTGAACTTGTTGCAACTTCTAGGTTGAAGTTCATACTGTTGTGAGAAGATTTTAATTACTGAGATAGTTGGACTAGTCAGGTGAAAGAGGTATTAAAGTTATATTCTCCACCCAGTTCTCTACCAAGAAGACCAGGAACAAGCTCGGGGGTCCTGAGGAAGCATTTTCTGAGCGCTCTCCAGGATTTTGGTTGGGAGGAACAACCTCCTTAAGCTGTTGTCGTCTTATCATTGATAGGTTCTATTTGTCCTTATGTTATTATATTTGTTTACTTTCTTCAGTAAAATGTTTATCAGTTTCTAACTACAGGCATGTTAGTATTTTAGGGTTTATGAAGAAAGGAGTAACTGTGTAATGTTAGACTTGGTAAATTACAGATTATGTTAGGAATAGAAATGAATATATAAAATGTGAAATAGATATAATTAGAATTTCCAAACTGTATTTTTCCACGCCTGACTCAAGCGGTACTCTAGTACAGCTGGGTGTTTAGGTGAATAAGATGATCCTTTTACTTAAATGAAAACTGTAACTAGATTTTACCTAGTTTGCTTATGATTGCTAATGTAAAGAAGTATTAAATATTGTCTGTATTTATTTACTTCAGTTAAAATAAAAGATAGTTATGTAAAAGAATAGTAATAATATTATTATGGAAATAATTATACTATTAGTATTCTTATAAAATATAAAGATTATAGTTTAACAATTAAACATAAGTAAAGTAAGTAGGCTAACATCTAAAAATCAGGTAAAAAGAATTTGTAGAAACATTTTTTACAACATTGAATTCTAGACACTGTGTGTCTCTATCTAAGACAGAAGGATTCTACTATAATACTTTTAAAACCACATAAGTTACTGAAAGATAAATATATTCTATTTTCAAGTATGCAGCATTAAAACCCTAATTCTTCTTAACTGAGAATTAAAAAAAATCTGTAAAATTCATTAAGGAAATTATTAAATAAACTGAGCTAGTATCGAAATATTACCTGTAACTAATGCTATTATCTATTATCTATTATCGAATAGAGCTAATAATTTACTAAGTATAATAAATATATTATCGAAATGTAGGGTTTATATAATAATTAACCCTTTAAAATCCAAAACTAGAATAAATATCACTCTTAAAAACACAGTAATTTTCACATAAAATGTGCATTGGAAATCATCATAAATACAGGGCAATAATGAAAAATATTACATGTACAAATTATTGAAATCAGAAATTAAAATAATCCAATATTATTTAAACCAATTGCAAATACAGAATCGCCTACTAATAAAACTAAAATGCACAAAATCTATTTATATTAAACAGTATCAAGATATTTTGCTGACAGGAGAACAAAATCCTGTTCACATTTACAACCCCAACTGTTTCATAGTCTTCCTTCACCAACTAAAACCTATTGTAAAAACTAAAGTAAACTAGAAAGAGGTTGACAAGCCTCTCTGAGTTCAGAGCTCGGCTCTTTTAAAAAAAAATGAAAGCATTTACATGGTTCAGGCCATAAGGCTAAAAACATCTTTTAAAAGCCATTTTACATCATGGCTTCCAGAGCCTTCTTCACCCTGCACGAAGTACCCATAAGGGTTTCTAAAAAATTTGACAAGCAATAAACAAGCTTTAAAACATAACTAACAGAGAACCAAGGCTGTGCAATTCAACCACAGGAACCACTTCCAACAACCATAACCTCATGCAGGAAGAACCCTCGATGGAATCGGGGCTTAGCCATTTGGAAGCCCATCGAAGGATTGAAGTATGAGCTCGTTTCCACCTACAGTATTGGAGCTGGTAGCAGGAACCTGCAAGTTCCAAACTAAAACATTTAAAATACTTGTTTGCATAAAATGATAAAAACCCCCGCAAGGATAAAAAAATGAAAAAGAAAACTAAGATAGGGTAAGTATTACCTGTTAACTTGGAGTCAAAACTAAGAAGAGATGGCCACACCAGGCCACATTGGCATCGAAGTGAAAGGAAAGAAACCTTGAAGTCACCTTTGTGAAGGAGAAAGCAAGAAAACAGACTCAAGTTTACAATGCAGAAGCTATGTGTGAGCAATTGCAGGATTGAAACAAGTACAATCTTCGGGCCACAATGAAAAACCAACAACCACACTCGCGATGTAATTTTCAACACATAGGAGAACCCAAACCATAAACAAATTTACCCAGCAGTCACAATATAGAATTTGCAGGCGAAATGCCCAATGTTAAAGGTGGTTACAGGCATCTCATGGCTGTGAGCCCATAGCTCGGCCATCAAGAAGGAGAAACCTTGGTATGAAATGCAAAGGAGTAGGGTTTGCAAGGTTTTAAGTCAACCAATGAATGGATGTAATCCTATCCACATGCCCTTGAAAACATTTCAACAAGTGTGGGTCGAAACCTTAAGTCAGCGTTGCACAAAACATTTTGCAATCTATCATTTCAAATAACCATATGACCTATGATTGCTAATGATAAGCAACATGCCAACGATATATATTATGCCTTGGAAATTAACAAAGTATAGATTTAAACTATATAATATTTGCTTGTCATCATTTGATTTCATCATAGTAGTTGTTTGGTAGGTAATTCTACCTTAGGTTATAACTTAATACAATTGTTATAACTTAAAATACTATTGTTATAACATAAATACTATAGTACTATGGTTACAACTTGGATACTATTTTATTCCATAAGATCCTCATGCTTGCAAACGAGTCAAATATGTATGGTGTAGTTTTAGAACTAGTAAAAGGAAGTATGGAATGGTTATAACATAGCTTATGACTATATTAAAAAGGAAAAGCCTTAAGCTTCTCAAAACAAAACGTTTATGCTGGTTATTGAGGGTTCTTTCAAGAAAACTGAAGACTAACAATAATGGAGAATTTGTCATAAAGAGTCTAATAACTTATTGTTAATTTTATAATTGAAAAACATAGGAACTTGTTGTAGCTAGAACGATTTCCCAAAATTCTAAAAATTTCGGGACCCTCCTTTTTATCTTGTTTTGCTCAGCTTGTTTGGGTTTGCTTGATTTTGCTAATGTTTGTTCAAGGAATATCTTTATGCCAATGCTGTTAATATTGTTTTATGAATTACATTGAGTTATTACCCCACCGTCAGAAGTTGGCGAGACTATGAATCAGAAATGCAGTTAACTGCGCACCCGCCATTGCGGAGATGCAGTTGAATGATGATCCTATCCGAGGTGTACTTGCCTCCGATGCTCTTTATTTTATTTTCTTATTATCAGAGACCTTATTGGAATACTGTTGGAACTCTTTGTCTCTATAGCTTTTGCCGTTGCAGATGATGTATTGCGAACACTGTGATGGTTGTGTTGACCTCTTCCGATCCCTGCCAGTTTGATTCGTGAGTCCTTAGTTTTTTTAACTTCCGCCATTGCGGCTCTAGAAGGGACTATTCTTCTGATTTAGTTTGATTTATGTTTGTTGTTTTGCCGGTCTTTGTCGCTTAAGTCATGTTTGTTCTACCTTTGATTTTGACTAGTCTACAAAACTCGTTGTCTTTGCGGTTTCCGCTGTTCCGACATTCCAACCATCATATGGTCCGAGGTCTTAGTCTGGTGAAATTCGATGCGAAGTGTTTTATTTATTACTCTTTCCGATGCTTCATTTGACACTGTGTATCTCATAGTCATTTCATCATCTGCCATTGCGGAGATGCATCTGACATGATCGTCGATCTCGTAGTCATTTTGCCGTCTGATGGTCATGTTTTCCTACTGACGGTTTGTTTTACCGGGATGTATATATTGGGGGTTGGGATTTATTTTTCTATTATTATTCCTGCAAACCCGTGCCTGCACTGTCATTTTCGTTGCGAACGGGACATTGTACTCACTGTTGATAGCTCGTTCCTAGGTGGCGCCGCTCTTGGAAGTTTGCGGATTCTTCTTGTCAGTTACACAGTGCCTTGCTAGGTAGGCCATTATTCTTGTTTCTACCTCTTCCTTATGAATTGTTGAACTAGGGTTATCGTCCTTGGTTAGTTTCCACCTCTACGGTTAATGAACACCTAAGTTTGTGGTCTTCTTTAGCATATATCTAGTTCATCCCGGCAGTAGGGCCATCTAGTGGGGGGTTTTGGTTTTTTGAATGATTAATTTCAATGCCATTATGAGTTTGCAAACCTCACCCGGTTTTTTGGGAAACTGGTGTGAACGAGCGTTATGTTGTCTGCACCAGTTCTCCCCAGTCTGTGTATGGCCGTCTGGGGAGGGTAGTTCCTTGTTTGTTTGCAGAGGAAGGCATTTTCTTGTTTTATTTTGAAGTGCTGAAAGGTTGGTTTTCCAATTTTGGGTCGCTCATGTTTCTTTTGGACTAGGGTCAGGTTTTGAAGTGCACCTCGTTTCGAGTTAGATTGGGAATAGGACAATTCATAGCACCGAGGGTTTAGTTGAGACTATTTTCCTTGATGAAGGGGGGGGGGATTTTCTTCATTTTAGCGAGGCCATGATGTTATGAGTTCATTACGCAAGTTTTTAGTCATGGGAAGGATTTAGTTCTTTTTGAAGATTTGTAGTTAAATTTTGTTTCTGTATTTTTCATAGATTCAATCATGACTAGCATGACCGAGGTAAATGCTCATGTAGTTTTTTGTCTCCATTCTTTGAATATTATTTGAAAATGGCTACACAGGACCTAAAATATTTTTGTGTATGACAGGTAAATCTTCCCGAATACGAGATGTCTAAAAGGTAGAAAAAGAAAGCCCCTATAGTGGAGGAGGAACCCGATGTTGAAATTGTCACCAGGGTTGAATATACTTACAAAGACACCAGATGCATCGTAGGTGTGGAACCTGAATATAAGTGGGGGGAAATCTACAGACTGATAACACATCGGGAGGTACTTGACACCAATTTTGAGGAAGAAACTATATATGCAAATATAGAGAGATCTGCTTTGATGAGGGTTGCTACTAGACCTGAGATTTTCCCGTGCTCGGAGGTGATTGGATGGATTCTGCCCAGGGTAGACATAACTACCATGATTTTGGCCAATGTTGAAAAATAGGGTTATGTTGCTTATAGCCTTGGTTACGTATCACTTGCCTACCACTTACCGGAAGCCCATGTTTACTTGACTGAAGACTGGCTAAAGAAAATTAATCTGGACCTAGTGGAGACATTGAAAAGAATGCAGGTACCTGGCAAGATTTTTAGAACTAGGCCATCAGGGGAATATGACACTGCCACCTTAAGGACCCCTTATAGGTTCATTTACTTAATGCTGAACAGGATTTTCGGGAGAGCCCATGGTAAAAGTTTTAAGTTGGGGTGGGTTCCTATCATCTTCTATGTTGCAACCCAAGGGACTGTGTTCAACTAGGAGAACATTGTATCAAACAGTCTCTCGGCCTGCATTGCTTCAGCCTTGGGAGGGGTGTCCCAAAAAAAATCAGATCTCTACATGAGCTCCATACTGATTGATTGCATACTGTGCAACCAACCATTCCCAAACCTGAGATGTATTTGGGACCGAGATAGAACACCAGTATACTCAGCTTACAAGCCACTGTGGGTGCATAAATACTATAGCCACTATAGAGAAGTGTGTGAACACTTCATTATGCCATTATATACAATGATTTTCTTAAAAGAATGCAATTGCATGTCAAAAGAATCATTGTAGGTTATTGAAGAATATGCGGATTACTACTTAACGGAGGATGGACTGTATATCAAAATGTATGGATGCTCCAGAGCACCTTCACTACTTCCGAAATACGCCATTGATTATGTGGTACACAAGGAGGCAGTTAGGCAGGTCTTCTTGGATGGCATAGGGAGTTTTTTATTTGAAGATAAGAAGGAAACTTATCCTCCCTTACCATTCAGGTTGGGAATCTATAAGTTCTCAAGAGTTAAGAAAGCCGATGAATTTGTAGAAGAATTGGGGAAATTCCATTTTGGGGAAATAAACTTCCATAGGAATGATTCCCGGAATAAAGTGGCAGAACACTATAGGGAAGCAAATGTACATTTTGAGTATACAAGCCATTGGGATAAAGACAAATAAATTTTCCGAAATGCAGAAAACATAACTACATTAAAAAGAAGATTTAAAAATAAAATCACTACTAAAGGTGGGAAAGGACAAGACGAGCAGAAAAAAGCAGAGGAAGAGGAGGCTAAGAAAAGAGATGAAGATGCTAGGAGACTGGAACAGGAGGCCGAAAGTTGGATTAGGATCGAGGAGGAAGAAAAGAGGAAAGTTGAGCAAGAAGCAACTAGAAGTGTAGAAGAAGCTTCCAGGAATGAAGAAGAAGAAAGGAAAAGGAAAATGGATGAGGAACTTAGGAAGTAGGAATCAGAAAGATTAAAACTGACAGGGTCCATGATAGAGCAACAAGCTTCTGATCTTGTAGACATTCAGTTTTAGGATATGGGTAATCCTGATTTTCAAGACCCTCAGGAAGATGCTAGCAACACATTAGGACATGCTGTTGTTCCTGGCCTAAGATTGATCCCTTTCGAACATAAGAAAGGGGAATAGGTTCCAGACTTCAACACTATTTTTTATGACAAGGAAACAAAACGAATTGTGAAGAGGACCAAGAGGAAAGTCAAGACTGGGGGGAATTCGAGGAAAATGATAAATGATACAACCATGGTGTATGGGATAGACAAGGACCCAATATTCACTATCAGAGCTAGAGCAACATTGATCCATGCTTCTGAGGACAATGTGGATCAGATAATGACTAACCTTGAACAGTCAAAGAAATCTGCTGCCCAACTAAAAGATACTCTAAGAAGGGAGAGAGAGGAAAGTAATAAATTGAAAAGGAAGTTTGAAGACATGCAACATGAAATAAAGTCTTCAAAAGAAGAGCTCCAGTTCCTTCAAGTAGAGAAGGGATCTCTGGAGGTTTCCCAAGAAAATCTAGAAAAATTGCAGCAGGAATGTCAGGGGCTAAGGACTGAAAATGATGGGTTGAAAACAATATGTGAAAGTCTTGATACAAAGAAGGATCAACTGCTAAGTAAGATATGGGAGCTAGAATTACAGAAAGCTACCTTGGAGGAGTCAGAGAGACAATCTCAGGTGTAGATAGCAGAGCTTAAAGAACAAGTTAGTTCATTAGTAGAAACTCTAGAAGAAGCCAGGGAATAGAAAGCCAACCTTCAGCCTTTCAAGGAGCATGTTTTAGCACAAAGGAGCAAGATGCACAAGCTGCAAGTATCCATAGAAGAAGAGAGGTGCAAAATTTTGTAGGTAGATAATAGACTAGAAGAAATTTTGGAAACTTCTTCATATTTTGTGGATAGATCGTAGGACATTTTAGAAGTCCTGATGGGAAGAATGGCGAGATTAGAGGCCAATGAGGAAATCCCTATGGACCTGCCAGCAAAAGATCAACAAGGCCTGAGACAAGACTATGATTTATTGGATTTTGCCATAAACACAGCCGAAGAATTTAAGAAGGTTACAAAGAGGACAAAGGGAGCTTGTATAGAGTTCTATAGGAGACTTTTGATGACCTAAAACCATTGCCAAGTTGCTGCTGAATAGAGAATGGACACCTTTCCAGACCACGACCTATTTTTGGAGATGTCGCAGAGTAGATATCAAGAAGATGAACAAAGAATTCAACACATCAAGGCCCTAGATGAGCAGACCCTGAGAAATGAGGTAGCTCATTCAACGGTCAGTGTACAGTTGCTAGAGGATCAACTACACCTAAGCTCTACCACGATCGAAGTAATAAGAAATCAGGACGCTAAATTTGAAATCAATATTCATTTTTTAGAACCTTCTAAGTTCGAAAACATTGCCTCAGAAGCTTTAGCATGGAAGAAGTTCTTGAACAATCAAGCGGGGCCCTCCACATAAGTGCTTTATTTGTTTGTTTTTATTGTAATAAATTGTAAATTATATAATCACTTAATGTAAGAAAATAGTGGGAGGTGAAGCATTGGGGAATCCCAAAAGTCATTTGTGGGAAGCCCAACAGTTTTGCTTTTGTATAAATATAGAAGAATTAGACAGGAGAGGGGATTTTTCTCGGAGAGACTTGTGAACTACTTGTTGTAAGAGGAACTATTTCGTTTTGCAATAATAAAATTACAATTTTGCATGTTGGAGAAAGTGTTGTGTGGAATGTTCAAATGTGATGAAATGAACAATGTTGAAGGGGAACTATTTTGTTTTCAGCTGTGTTTCATTAACTGTGAGATCGTTCTAACTTTTTGAACCTATGTTCTTATATGAATGTTCTCTGGTTTATTCTGTGATAATTTCCACTATGAGTAATGAATGTTTTAATAGATGATGAGCTATCTTCTTATGCATATCTTTATTCATGTTTATGTGTTTTGATTCTAAGAACAACTATTTGTGATTTATCTTAACATATGAACAGTATTACATTACTCATGAATTGATCATCTTGCTCCTTAGGGACAACTTAGTTAGTATTGTTTTTTGAGTTGTGTGTGATTTAGATGTGAGAGAGTCTAAGATGAGAGGTAAGAACCTGCGCATCACATTGTGACCACTCCTCATATTCTTTATCAATCTGCATTTTAGATAGGCACTCGCATATCATACTTAAAGTCAAAATACAAAAATATACACGGTGGACCGGGCCGCAACTGGTAAAAACCTTTGTTTTGTTACTTGACCTACGGTAGCCGGACCGCAAACTGGATGGATTCCCTATAACAAAAAGTCACGGGCTAGTTGGGAACGTTGACTGGGGAGAATCTCTTGCTGTTGTGGCCTGCGAATTTCCAGGCCTCAACAGAACTTATTCATGCTTTAAGAGAAGAACACCTTGAGTATTGAAGTGAGAATAGCTACGAGATCACTAAGCAGTTGAAGTAAACTTAAACCAAAACCATTGAGCTCTATGCTCTCTATGGGAATTTATAAATAACCAGTAGTGTAAACACAAGAAAACTAACTATGTACTATAGACTTTTGGAAGATAATCATCATACGATTGAAGGAACTTTGGTAAGTACTTGCTCTTGTAATTTAAACCATTGTTTATGTTTTTGATGGAAATTCAATATGGCATGAGTTATAAATAGATTCATAGATTCATAACAACGAAAAAGAATTTACATTACCTCCCCGAAGATAAGTAGCATATTTTAACCTTTTCTTAAACTAGCATCTTAACATGCAAGGAGAGTAATTTTCTCTACGTAATTTAAAATAACACCTACAGGATCTTACGCTTACCTACTAAACCTATAAGCACCAATAACCCAATTGAGTTAGCAGAACGCTAAGTAAGCCCCGATCTCAAACAAGAATTCTTACCTACTTGACAAAAGTAAATCATCAGTATATCTAGCAGCAGCTAAATGCAAGTCCTTTTCTAACTCTGATAAAATTAAAGCTGTTAAGTCATTAATAGTACTAACATAGGTGTTTTAGATTAAATACTTTAGTTTACAGATTCTTTTAATGAAACAAACCCATGATCTCTTATAAACTATTTCATTTTTTGCTAACCGTTAGCAGTTACTTAGCTGCGACTTTAGACATTTTATGTCGCTTTAAATTTTTTTAATTTTTATGAAATTTTGGGTTATTACATGTGGTATCAGAGCACAAGGTTCAAACACTAGGCCTTAATGAAGCTCAACTTGCTTATATGGAACAATAAATTTAAATAATTATGCTGATGTTGTTTTCTTTGAATGATACACAGAGAAATTTGTTTCTGAGTTAATGACAGGTATTGAAAGATTGGAAGAATATGGAGATGAGGAATATCCTTGCACTGAACGAGATAATCTACAAAAAGAACCTATACAAGAAGATATAACCAATAATTCTTTTGAACTACTACAAACAGTTAAAGTTAAAATCAGAGATGGAATCAGTTAAGAAAGAAAATGAGAGGATTCTGAGAGCTCAAGAGGAGCTGAATTAGATATTAATAGAAAGATTTCATACTGAGGGAAAGGGTAAAAGAAATGATTCTGAAGATTTAGGTTATCAGAATAAGTATAAAAAGACTAAACAAGTTAAAAATGAAAGTAGCTCATCTTCTGAAGTATATGGTGATAAACACAACTCTCAGTATACTAGTGACAGTAGTTAAGATAACCACCATACTAGGAAAAGAAAATATAAACCTTATGAAGAAATCTCTAGGAAGTTCAAGAATATCAAGCCGCCAACATTTAATGGAGAAAATGAAAAGGGGGAAGAAGCGGAATCCTAGCTATCCGGGATGAAGAAGTACTGCCATATTTATAACTCTTCTAATCAACTGAAGGCCAGGATGGCTATTTATAATCTTACGAGGAAAGCTGATATATGGTGGTAGGACTTAAAAAGAGTGAATTGTATAAGGGAGAAAAACATAGATTGGAGCACATTCAAGAAATACTTCAAAAATAAATTTTTATCTGAACAGTACTATGAGGAAAGGGCTAAGGAATTCTACGAGTTAAAACTGGGTACAATGAATATGAAAGAGCTGAATAGTAAATTTCTAAGTTTGCTCACGTATGTGCCATACATTGTGGATGATAAACCTAAGGTACAACGGTTTCTCAGCTGTTTACCTTATCATATAAAGGATAGGATTGAGTATGACAATCCAAAAACTCTAGAAGAAGCCATGAGAAAAGCGAATTTCTGTTATGAACCGAATCGTAAAAAGGAGAGTATGGCCAACTGGAAGGACAAAAGGAATAATAATTTTTATCAAAAGAAGAAAGAGTTTGTACCTAATCTAAATTCTAAAAATAATAATGCCATAAATTTTCCTAATAAGAATTTCCATGGGAATAAAAGTAATTCACAAACCAATCAGAATAATCAAAAGAATAAAGAATCTGCTAACAACCACAATAACTACACAAAGAACTTTGAAGGAAAAGAACCCATAAAGTGTTGGGAATGCAATGGTCCACATTATGCATTAGTATATCCTAAGTGGAAGAATACTATCAGCAACATCCACATAATACAGGAGGAGATGACTATTGGTGATCTAGCGAGGACAATGCCTAGGATCAATGCAGCATTAGAGAATCGACAAGCAGATTATCAAACTTCCACGGTGGAAGTGGAAGGTAAGATAAATCAAATACCTATATCTATTTTAATTGATCCAGGAGCTAGTTTAAGCTATATTTCTCCTAATTTGGTAGAAAAGTGTAAACTTTCAGTTGAAAAGTTTGCAAGTTCTTGATTAGTTTAGTTAGCTATTGGTGCAAAGAGAAAGGTAATTAGCTTTCTAAAGAATTGTGCAGTAACTATGGATCCGTTTGAAACTTTTTTTAAGCTCAATGTATTACCTTTAGGTTCATATGATATATTAATCGGTATGGATTGGTTAGAGCAGTATAGGGTGGTCTTGAATTGCTTCGATAAAACCTTTACTTGCATAAATAACGGTGGAAAATTAATATGTGTAAAGGGAATCCCTAGGAAAATAGCCGTAAGGCATATTTTTGCTCTGCAGCTTAAGAGAGATGTTAGGAAAGTTTGTAAGGCTTATGCAGTAACAGTAACCAATGAAGAAAACCTAAACAACATAGATAAATTAAAATTGGAGGATATACCAGTTCTAAAGGAATATTCAGATGTATTCCCGGAAGAAATTCTGGGACTACCTCCGAAACGGTAATTCGATTTTACTATTGAGCTAGTACTTGGTGTAGTGCCCAGATCAAAAGCCCCTTATCGGATGAATATACTCGAACTAAATGAACATAAGTCACAATTAAAATAACTTATTGATAAGAATTATATTAGACCCTGTGTGTCTCCCTGGGGGGAACCTGCCATCTTTGTTAAGAAGAAGGATGGAACTCTATGACTATGCATAGATTATCGCCAATTAAATAAGATGACTATTAAGAATAGATAACCGTTACCTCACATAAAATATATGTTTGATCAACTACATGGAGCCACGGTGTTTTCAAAGATTGACTTACAGTCTGGATATCACCAAGTCAGAATTAAAGATGAAGACATCTTTAAAACAAATTTTAGAACTCGATATGGACATTACGAGTTTGTCGTTATGCCTTTGGGGCTTACTAACGCTCAAACTATTTTTATGTGTCTAATGAATAATGTAATGCACAAATATTTGGATAAATTTTTGGTCGTATTTATCGACGACATATTAATTTATTCGAAATATGAAGAAGAACATAAAGAACACTTAAAAATTGTCTTGTAAGAGTTATGAGAGCATCAAATTTTTGCGAAATTTAGTAAATGCGACTTCTTTAAAGATAAAATCTGGTACTTAGGTCATGTGGTGACTAAAGAAGGAATTTCAGTGGATCCTGAAAAGATAAAGGCAATTGAAGATTGGCCAGTCCCAAAAGATGTAACTGACGTCTGATCATTCATGGGGATTACCGGTTATTACCGGAGGTTCATCGAAGGGTTTTCGAGAATTACAAATCCGATAACCTCTTTGTAGAAAAAGGAGAAGAAATTTGATTGGAATTAGAAGTGCGAAGACAATTTTAAAAAGTTAAAAATCTTATTAGCTAGCGCACCAATTTTAAGAATTGCTAACCCTAATAAATATTTTATAGTATGTACTGACGCATGCAATGACGGTTTAGGTGGAGTATTGACTCAGGAAGGACATGTCATTGCTTATGAGTCTAGGAAACTGAAGATTCATGAAAAGAAATATGCGACCTATGACTTAGAATTAGCTGTTGTTATACACGCTTTAAAGATGCGACATCATCATTTAATTGGAAGGAAGTTTATCTTAATGATGGATAATAAATGATCGAAATATCTATTAGATCAACCTAACTTGAATGCTAGGCAAGCTAGGTGGCTAGATTTTCTAAGTGAATACGATTTTGAAATTCAACACATCAAAGGAAAGGAGAATAAAGTTGCTGATGCATTAAGTAGAAATGTAAAGTTGAAATTTACAGCAGCTAACAGCACTTATACAATAGATTTGGAAGAACAACTTAAAGCGGGAATAGAACAAGATGAAAATTACCTAAAGTTACAAGCAAAAGTAAAAGAAAATCTAATAGAAAGTCTAAGTACAGGGTACAAATTGAATGAAAAAGGATTATTACTGTATAAAGATAGATTATATGTACCTCATTGACCTAAGATTAAGTTATTAATTTTAAACAAAATTCATAAAACTCCTTATTCAGGGCATCCAGGTTATCATAAAACTATAACCATGCTAAGAAAAGATTATTTCTGGCCAAACATGAAGACCGAACTGGTAGAATATATTGCTAGATGCTTTGAATGTCAGCAAGTAAAAACTAAACATCAACATCTAGCTGGGCTACATCAGCTTTTGCCTATCCCTAGCTGGAAATGGGAGATAATTAGCCTTGATTTTGTTACTAGACTGCCTAAAAATCAGAACTCAAATGACTTAATAATGGTAGTGGTTGACAAATTGAGTAAAGCAACCCATTTTATACCTGTAAAAATTACTTATAAAGCTGCAAATATTGCTAATATTTTCTTAAAACAAATTTTTTGGTTGCATGGAATACCGAAGGTGATAATTTCAGACTGAGACCCTAAATTTATAGGTAATTTTTGGATATCTTTGTTTAAAGGATTAAATACCATGTTAAATTTTAGTACCTCTTTCCATCCTCAAACTGATGGACAGATTGAAAGATTAAATCAGGTACTGGAAGATCTACTTAGAATGTACATAAAGGAGCAGCCAAGTAAATGGGAAGATTATTTACACTTGGTAGAATTTTCTTACAATAATCATTATCAAGCTTTAACTAGGTATAGTCCTTTCAAAATTCTGTATGGAAGGAAATTCAATACTCCCATCTATTAGAGTAATATAGTGGAGAGGTTAGTATTAGGACCTAAATTATTGAAAGAAATGGAATTAATTGTAAAATAGGTATAAGGTAATCTGAAAATTGTGCAAGATCGATAGAAAAGTCAAGCATACCTTAAACGAACTCCAAAGGAGTTCCAGGTAGGAGAACATGTTTTCATTAAGGTGAGACCCAAAAAGAGTTCTCTGAGGCAGGGTAGTTGTGCCAAACTAGCACCTCGATACAGTGGTCCTTTTGAAATACTGTCCAGGATCGGACATGTAGCCTATCAACTAGCTTTACCACTGAATTTAAGAGTTCACAATTTTTTTCACATTTCTGTATTAAAAAAATATGTACATTATGCTACTTATGTTATTAATTGGAATGATGTGCAGGTGGAACCCGAAGGAGATTTTCTGGTGGAACCGGATTGTATCCTCGAGCGGAGGGAGATCTCGCTTCGAAACCACACCATTGGTCAAGTGAAGGTGCAATGAAAGCACCTTAGTCTAGAGGAAGCCACCTAGGAGTTGGAAATTCATATGCGGGATGCATATCCAATTCTACTTCAGGGGAATTCTAAGGATAAGGAATAAATAACATCGAGGACGATGTTATAATTTAAGGGGGTGTGTATGTCACATGCCCCAATTTGTAAAAACAATTTAATGTTATTTGAGGAACACTGTGTTATATTTTATGCTAAGTTTTGTAATTGATGACCCAGTGGTGTCAAGAATAATGAATGTAATTCATAATATTTTATTTATAAATAAATAAATGATGAGACAATAGCTTAGGGAAGCTGTTAAAAGAGTGTTTACAGGTTAATTGGTGGAGGAGACTAGGTGGAGAGTAAACTGACAAGTGGCAGCATCCTCAAACCGCTTCCAACTATTGCAGGTGGTGGCAAATTCCCTATATTTGTGGTCATAATTCCCTAAGAAAGTGGAATCAGAGAAGGTGGCTCATTAAATGGGAACTAACCCAGAAGACCTAGGCATCTCTATAAAATTTCCCATTGAAGACAGCTGAGGCTGCTCATTCTTGAGGTGATCATTCAGGGTGAATGAATTTACTCGAGAGAAATTCAATGGAGGGGATTACTGAAGTGAGTTTGAGGGGTTAACTGCTGAGACTGAACTTGTTGCAACTTTTAGGCTAAATTTCATACTCTTGTGAGAAGATTTTAATTACTGAGGTAGTTGGACTATTCAGGTGACATAGGTGTTAAAGTTATATTCTCCACCTAGTTCTCTGCCAAGAAGACCAGGAACAAGCTCGATGGTCCTGAGGAAGCGTTGTTTGAGTGCTCTCCAGGAGTTTGGTTGGGAGGAACAACCTCCTTAAGCTGTTGTCGTCTTATCATTGATAGGTTCTATTTGTCCTTATGTTATTATATTTGTTTATTGTCTTCAGTAAAATGTTTATCAGTTTCTAACTACAAGCATGTTAGTATTTTAGGGTTTATGAAGAAAGGACTAACTGTGTAATGTTAGACTTGGTAAATTACATATTATGTTAGGAATAGAAATGAATATGTAAAATGTGAAATAGATAGAATTAGAATTTCCAAACTGTATTTTTCCAGGCCTGACTCAGGCAGTACTCTAGTACAGCTAGGTGTTTAGGTGAATAAGATGATCCTTTTACTTGAATGAAAACTGTAACTAGATTTTACCTAGTTTGCTTATGATTGCTATTGTAAAGAAGTATTAAATATTGTCTATATTTATTTACTTTAGTTAAACAAAAAGATAGGTATGTAAAAGAATAGTAATAATATTATTATAGAAATAATTCTAGTATTAGTATTCTTATAAAATATAGAGCTTACAGTTTAACAAGTAAACATAAGTAAAATAAGTAGGCTAACATCTAAAAACCAGGTAAACAGAATTTGTAGAAACATTTTTTACAACATTGAATTCTAGACACTGTGTGTCTCTGTCTAAGACAGAAGGATTCTACTATAATCCTTTTAAAACCACATAAGTTACTGAAAGATAAATATATCCTATTTTCAGGTATGCAACATTAAAACCCTAATTGTTCTTAACTGAGAATTAAAAGCAAACTGTAAAAATCATTAAGAAAATCATTAAATAAACCGAGCTAGTATCGAACTATTACCTGTAAGTAATGCTATTATCTATTATCTATTATCAAACATAGCCAAGAATTTACTAAGTACAATAAAGCTATTATCGAACTGTAGGGTTTATATAATAATTAACCCTTTAAAAGCCAAAACCTGAATAAATATCACTCTTAAAAACATAGTATTTTTCCCATAAACCGTGCATTGGAAATCATCATAAATATAGGGAAATAATGAAAAATATTACATGTACAAATTATTGAAATCAGAAATTAAAATAATCCAATATTATTTAAACCAATTGCAAATACAGAATCGCCTGCTAATAAAACCAATGCACAAAATCTATTTATATTAAACAACATCAAGATATTTTGCTGGAAGGAGAACAAAATCCTGTTCACATTTACAACCCTGACTATTTCATAGTCTTCCTTCACTAACTAAAACCTACTGTAAAAACTGAGGTAAACTAGATAGAGGTCGACAAGCCTCTCTGAGTTCAGAGCTGGGCTCTTTAAAAAAAAACTAAAGCATTTACATGGTTCAGGCCAAAAAGATAAAAACATATTTTAAAAACCATTTTACATCACGGCTTCAAGAGCCTTCTTCACCCTGCACGAAGTACCCATAAGGGTTTCTAAAAACTTTGACAAGCAATAAACAAGATTTAAAACATAACTAACAGAGAACTGAGGCCGTGCAATTCAACCACATGAACCACTTCCAACAACCATAACCTCATGCAGGAAGAACCCTCGATGGAACTGGAGCTTACCCATTTGGAATACAATGGAAGAACTGAAGTATGAGCTCATTTCCACCTACAGTATTGGAGCCGGTAGCAGGAACCTGCAAGTTCCAAACTAAAACATTTTAAATACTTGTTTGTATAAAATGATAAATACCCTCGTAAGGATAAACAAATGAAAAATAAAACTAAGATAGGGTAAGTATTACTTGTTAACAAAACTAAGAAGAGATGGCCACACCAGGCCGTGTTGGCACTGAAATGAAAGGCAAGAAACCTTGAAGTAACCTTTGCGAAGGAGAAATCTAGAAAATTGACTCAAGTTTACAATGCAAAAGCTATGTGTGGGAAGTTGTAGTATTGAGACAAGTACAGTCTTCGAGCCACAATGAAAAACCAACAACCACACTCGCGATTTAATTTTCAACACACAGGAGAACCCAAACCATAAGCGACTTTACCCAGCAGTCACAATATAGAATTTGTAGGAAAAATGCCCAATGTTAAAGGTGGTTATACGCCTCTCATGGCCGCAAGCCCACAACTCGGCTAGCAAGAAGGAGAAACCTCGGTCTGGAATGCAAAGGAGTAGGGTTTGCAAGGTTTTAAGTCAACCAATGAATGGATGTAATCCTATCCACGTTACCTTCCAAAAATTTCAACAAGTGTGGGTCGAAACCTTAAGTTAGCGCTGCACAAAACATTTTACAATCTATCATTTCAAATAACCATATGACCTATGATTGCTAATGATAAGCAACATGCCAATTATATGTATTATGCCTTGGAAATTAACAAAGTATAGATTTAAACTATATAAGATTTTCTTGTCATCATTCGATTTCATCATAGTAGTTATTTGGTAGGTAATTCTAACTTAGGTTATAACTTAATACAATTGTTATATCTTAAAATACTATTTTTATAACATAAATACTATAGTACTATGGTTACAAATTGGATACTATTTTATTCCAGAAGATCTTCATGCTTGCAAACAAGTCAAATATGTATGGTGTAGTTTTAGAACTAGTAAAAGAAAGTATGGAATGGTTATAACATAGCTTATGACTATAGTAAAAAGGAAAAGACTTAAACTTCTCAAAACAAAACCTTTATGCTGTTTATTGAGGAAGTTTTCATGAAAACTGAAGACTAACAATAATGGAGAATTTCTCATAAAGAGTCTAGTAACTCATTGTTAAGTTTATAATTGAAAAACGTAGGAACTTGTTCATGCTTTAAGAGAAGAACACCTTGAGTATTGAAGTGAGAATAGCTGCGAGATCACTAAGCATTTGAAGTAAACTTAAACCAAAACCATTGAGTTGTATGCTCTTTATGGGAATTTATAAATAACCGGTACTGTAAACACAAGAAAACTAACTATGTACTATAGACTTTTGGAAGATAATCATCATACGACTTAAGGAACTTTGGTAAGTACTTGCTCTTGTAATTTAAACCATTATTTATGTTTTTGATGGAAATTCAATACGGCATGACTTATAAATACATTCATATATTCATAACAACGAAAACGAATTTACATTACCTCCTCGAAGGCAAGCAACATATTTTAACCTTTTCTTAAACTAGCATCTTAAAATGCTAGGAGAGTAATTTTCTCAACATAATTTAAAATAACACCTACAGGATCTTACGCTTACCTACTAAACCTGTAAGAACCAGCAATTCAATTGAGTTAGCAAAACGCTAAGTAATCCCTAATCTCAAACAAGAATTCTTACCTACTTGACAAAAGTAAATCATCAGTATATCTAGCAGTAACTAAATGCAAGTCCTTTTCTAACTCTGATAAAATTAAAGCTGTTAAGTCATTAATATTACTAACACAGGTGTTTTAGATTACATACTTTAGTTTACAGATTCTTTTAATGAAACTAACCCATGATCTCTTATAAACTGTTTCATTTTCCGCTAACTGTTAGCAGTTACTTAGCTGCGACTTTAGACATTTTATGTCACTTTAATTTTTTTAATTTTTATGAAATTTTGGGTTATTACAATGTATCAGAGAACTAGTGCACACAAAGACAACCACACTGCATGACTACTCTACAGAGGTGCAGGCCATATATTGTTTTTACAAAGTTTTTTCCTCAAGAGAAATTTGTCTCTTAGTGTGAAAGCTTGATCCAGTTCCGTAGTGTTTTTTTTTTTGGGGGGGGGGGGGGTTTCTTGTTGGCAAGGGGTTGGGGAAAGTGAGTTGTGTAGTGTCGCGGAAACTACGCAAGCTCATGCGGTACTGCACAAGGGATTTTTAGCATGATAAGCAGAGAAGTAACTGCTTTTTGAATATTATATATATATGTGGACATAATTTTGTTGTAATAAGTCAGTAGAGGTTAGAAATTAGTTAGTAGTAGAATCTTGAGGCGAAAGCGTAAGCCTATTTATAGATCCATTTTTGTAATGATAGGGACATGATTTTGGCATTGTAATTGTCTCTTTCAGTACCATGGATTGCTTTGTCAATGTTGTGATTTTGTCTAAATCTCTTTTGATGAACTCTCTGGTTTTGGAGAAAGATGATGTAATGTGGTAAGTTTGTGCAAGGTCAATATAAGATGTGGTTCAATATCTATATGAGTTCTATTATGATGCGGTAGTACTACCTTTTGTTATGATGATACAATGCAATATATGTATATTTGTGTGATGCTATGATTCTATTTCTGATACAATGATGCGATTTAGTTTCTCCTTTCTCTGTTAATGCGATCTGTTAAATCTTTGCGATTGTGTAGTGCGATATGATGTTCATGCTGTGATAATATAGGGTTATTGCATAAGTCAAGGTTTTCTCCAATTTTATCCCCATGTCCTCATCCCCCACTGTTGGAAACTTGTTTCTGATAGTTCTCCCTTAAACGCCTCGGATGAGACCTCGTCTGCTTCGCAAAGGTTGCCGGGCAGGGTAAAACCTGTTTAGGCTGGTGCTCAGGGATATCGCGCTGCAGGGTACCGAAAGAGTGGAAACCCCTATCGATGAGGATTTTTCTGTGGATCATGCCAACAAATGGTTCCCTTGCTGGGACCGATTTGTAATTAGGAGGGGGATATATTTTGGCATCCGACTCAATCAGAGATCGAGGATTGGTTTGATCAAAAGTTGTGAGAGTTTGCTAAAGACGAAAACCAAAACCTGAAATTGTTGACAAGTCAATGGCTGGCTAGATATATCCATGATGGTCCTCATGAGTGGTACTTTTGCAAATTTTCGGTACTCTTGCAGGAATGGTTGACTAAATTTGCTAAATGGAAGATGAATTTCCAAGGAGGGGAGCCAACATCCTGGACCCCAGAATTGATCCAGGTGCTGCAAGAAACTAGAAACAAGGCATCACGAGCAGTTGAGGTATGGTTGGATAGTATCATAGAGGGATACATAATTGAATTTTCTATTGATACTAATAAATTTTTTAGCGAAGTAGAAAGGGAATTTTTTAGTGGACCTCGTGGCCGGTTCTTATTGTCTCTACAGCTGTCAATTAAGCAACTAGTATGTGAAAAATGTATCCTAAAGATGGACCAAGAGTAGTGGACCTCTGGTGTGTGGGGGATGTAGGCACTGCGACCGAAAGGGGTGAAATGCATAAGGAAATAAGGGGTAGATGGGCATGAGTTCTGGTGAGAATATAAAGGTCGTTGAAGAAACAAGTGGTTGTACGAGGGGAGGAGCAAGGTTTCAAGAAAATAGGTAGAGGACAGGAGAAGGTCCTGCTAAATTCGAAGTACGATACCGTGAAAAACAACCACACGGGATGAAGCGACCTTTCTATGACGACGAGGATATACAATCCCAGGCTACACCCTAAAGAACGACATGATAGAACCCCAGTGGTAGCGTGCCTACCCCTCTACGCACTACTCCACCACAAGTAAGGAACGCACATTCTACGTCGACTTGCTCAGCATGTCAACAACAGTCTAGTAATAGAGCACTAGCAGGAGGAAGAAGGCCCAGGATGCCAGGCAACGAGATGAAGGTGCCAATATTCAATGGAAATGGCACTGATGATCCAGCACAATACTGGTTCTTATGTGAAGCTATCTGGAGTGCTCGACAAACCATCGATGATGATGTCAAGAAAATTTAGATGGCCACCACTTTGAGGGGCCGTGCATTGGAATGGTTTATGAGATTCATGCGAGTGCCTCAGGGAGGCACTGTAAAAAAATTGGATGAGATCAGGATAGGGCTATTTGAGGAATTTAAGAAGTTGAAGTCCGAAGCTCAGTACATTACTGAACTGAAGGAGATCAAACAATTCCTCAATGAAACCATTTGGGATTTTGATCAGTGATTTAAGACGTTGATGGATCGGGTCAGTTTTTAGATGAGCGATGTTCAGCACAAGGAATGGTTCATTTTAGTGCTTGTCCCGCATATTCGAAAACCATTAATGTAGAAAAATATCGCAACACAGAGCGAGGCTCTGGAGACCGCGATGAAACTAGAAGCATCACTAGTAGGAGAAACCGTTGTTGGGATGAATCAGATTTAGGTGCAACTAGCCAATCTAACGCTGTAGCTGCAAGACATCAAGAAGGACAAGGAGGATCGTGAATATTTTTGGTGTACCCAGTGCCATACAGGTGGACATACCAAGCATTAGAGGAAATTTCAACTCAAAATGGGCCTCCTAAAATGAATTAATAAAATAATAGTTAAAATAATAAAATAATATTTATTAATTTTGGAGGAAGAAAATAAAAAAACTACTTTTTTGTTTGTATTTTTGACATATCTCCCCGTGTTTTTACTCAAATTTTGATCGGGAGAGCTTGTTGGATGCGGAATTAAATTCCACATCCAATGAGTACCCACTCGACATACTTTTGACAGACCCCGCTACCCCAAAAACAAGAAATGCCTGAAAAAATGGAATGATGACATCATCATTTCATTTTTTTTAGGTATTTCTTGTTTTTGGGGTAGCGGGGTTTGTCAAAAGTATGCTGAGTGGGTACTTGTTGGATGTGGAATTTAATTCTGCATCCAACGAGCTCTCCCAATCGAAATTTGAGTAAAAACACAAGGAGATATGTCAAAAATACAAACAAAAAAAGTAGTTTTTTTTATGATACCTATCCCCAAATTTATATTAAAAAAGTGTTTAAGACCTATACGGTATTTCAAATTTAAAGCAATTTCATTGGCTAACACATGATGACATGGAATTTGAATAAAAGTTAAAAGGCCCATTTTGAGTTAAAATTTCCTCTAATGGATACATGTCTGACATTTCAAAATTATTTGCTATCAGGAGCCCTTAATCCATTGAGCAGTGCTGGTGCACCTTGGTGTCGTATATTCAAGGTCTATGGGCACTGACATGAGAAATATGACTACATACATAAAATTATTACCAAAGTAGAGAACTTGTACTATACATTCTGTCGGTCATTTGGACATGACGACACGAACTTTTGCGCTTATGATTTGCTCCAAGAAAGGACATATGATTCATACTTCGTGAAAAGGGAGGAACCTCGGACTGCGCAAGCAACACTGCAAGTAACAAAGCCAACAGTACAGGTACTGTACACACCACCACCTCCATTATAGTTTGTCCCTGTGCAACCTCAGCCGTAGTTCATATCTCAGCTACAGTTTGCGCCACATCCACAGATAGTTGTACAACCACAGTATAGCTAGGTGTAGCTACCGCAGTATAGTTAGCCACAGGCCGTGCAATATGTTCAACAACAATTTCCTCCGTAGCAGCAAGCTCAACTGTAGTTCCAATAGGGAGGAACCCAAGGAGGATTTAGGTGCTGCGGTGGAGGCTTTGGTATAGGAAGTGGCCAAGGTCGGGAATCCATCCAGTGTTACACATGTGGGATATTCGGGCACTATCAAAGAGAATTTCCTCATGTGTAGTGTACTTACTATGTAGCCTGTGATCATAATGTCAAAAATTTTCCTCAGTTGATCACGAAATGGCATGCTAGTGATATTCCCCAGTTGCAGAACACTAAGAATCAGCCTCTATTCAAGGTATAGAATTAGCCACCCCTGGAAGGTCAGATCTCACTATAGAATCAGACTCCGACTCAGAATCCACCCTAGGCTCAGAATATACCAATGAATCAAGCTACAAACCAGCCAGGAGATCAAGCCCATAACTTGCATCAAGGATCGATAGTTGTAGAAATCCATGCGAAGCCTAGGATGAAGGATGTCGATGTTAGGATTGTCACTCGTGCTGGTGTGACAATTGGTGATGATGGACCATGGAAACCTGCTCGACTTTTTGGCAAGAAAAAGGTTGCATTTGATATTGCAATAGAAAAAGACACTTTCTTTGAAGCGAAGCAGACGATTGGAAGGAATCCGAGTAAGATGCTAATTATTGACATGCCTTTTGCTTTTGACCCATCTGTAGAAGAAGGACCATTGCAATAGCATGGCACCCTACGTAAGTTTTTTGAGAGTTGTCTATAGCTGGAAAGGGACTTGGACGCCCTTTTCGAGCTCGAGACATTGTTGCACCTTCCGAATAAGACGGTGAAGGTTTATGCTGTGAATTCCTTGCAAAAAAGAAAGATAGGTAAGGAAATGAGGATGAATATCCAGATTGGGGATTATGAAGTTGGCTCAGTCATTCTGGACCTTGGATATGATGTCAACATTCTGACAAAACAAACTTGGTAGTTGATGGGGAAGCCAACGCTAGGATGGTCACCAATACAGCTGCGGTTAGTAAATTAGGCGAAGGTTCAGCCCATTGGTCGGGTTTCAAATTCAGTTGTTGACATTGAAGGTATGAAAACATGTGCTGAATTTGATGTGATAGAAGTTGTAGAAGATGGTGGTTCCTATCCAGTGCTATTAGGAATCGGGTGGGCTAATGGAAGCATGGCATTTATCAAATTCAAAAACTGAGTTATGACGTTTGAGAACCAGGATGTTAGGGTCATTGCTCCTATGGACCCTCAGGAAGGACGATGCTATATTGAACCTGTGAAGGATGAAGTCGGGATAAGCTGGGATCATGCATACAACATTTATAAGGATTACATCCATTCCTCTGTTGACAACAAACTTTGATGGTGTAGTTTAATTTTTGCATTCTTTGATTCAGATGATGCTGCAGAATCGGTTGCATGAGGTATCATTCCGGAAGTGTTGTTTAATTATGCAGTCTCTTTGACATGTTGCAACTGAGATGGTTGAGTTGCCCATTTATGAAGGACTTCCAGCAATTTGTGAGTTCTTTCAATAATTTGAAAGGAAAGTGTTGGAACCGCAAAGGATATTGGCTCTTGACATAGCACTAAAGGCTACCCTGGCCCATTGGTGGGCGACACACAAAAAGACGATCCATGACTGGGAGCAGTGTCGAAGATTGATGATGGTCCATTTTGGTGATGTAGAGGTTTACCATACCAGGAGATATGATGGATAGAATGACCCCGCCCATCATTTGATCGAATGTCAGACGTTATGGACATCATGACCCAGAGATGAGTGGGTTCATGCTTTTGTTCATACTCTCGAAGAAATGCCACGGTCTTGGTATGTAGCAATAAAGTTGTGTAGAACCATTACCACGTGGGAGGAGTTCTTAGTTCGCTTCATGCAGATGTTTAAATTCCAGGACACTAATTCTGAGGTATGTAATGCTTTACACCTTATCCGGGACATAGTACTAAAGGTCACCCCTGTCGCATACCCGGTTGATATGCATGCAAATTGCTCCGTCCAATCCGTGATGATGTGCTACAACTTATCCGGGGACCCTAAAAATGAAGATGAGCTGCGCAATGTTAATATCCCAGAGTATGAGGGAAGTCATGGTGTCGAAACTCCCAACATATCGATGGACTCGATGAACCAACCACTGCGCATTAGAAAAGTTGACATTGGGATGGCAGAAAATTTGAAATTTGCTAATGTTGGAGACTATTGGGGCAAAGAAACGATAGCCAAAATCATGGATCTCCTGCACAAGTTCCAGGATCTATTCCCCACACGGTTTTGAGATGAAGGGGATTCTTGGTGATTTAGGAGAAATGAATATTTTGCTCAAACCGGATGCAAAACCAATCCACCAGAGGCCATATAGATTGAACCTGCGATATAAGGATCGAGTGAAAACTGAGCTTGATTGGATACTTTATGCTGGGATTATCGAGCTGGTAGAAGAATCAGAGTGGATAAGCCCAATGGTCATCCAAGATAAGAATACTAGAGAAATCCGCATCTGTGTCAATCTACGAAAATTGAATGACGCATGTATGCACGATCCGTTCTTGACCCCTTTCACGGATGAAGTCCTGGAAGATGTAGGTAGTCAGGAGGTATATTCCTTCACAGATGGTTTTTCAGGCTACCACCAGATCCAGATTGCGAAGGAGGATCACCATAAGACTACATTTGTCATCGAATGGGGATGTTTCCAGTATACGGTTATGCCCATTGTGCTGAAAAATGCCCCCGCCGTATTTTCCTGTGTTGTTATCACAGTTTTTAAGGATTTTATTCAGAAGTTCCTGCAGGTCTATATGGATGATTGGAATGTCTATAGTTTGGCTAAAGACCACTTGGACAACCTGTGACTAATGCTGGAATGGTGTCAACAACATCAGATTGCACTGAATGCTAAGAAATGTATTTTCTGTCCACCCTTTGGTATATTACTTGGGCACATCGTCTGCAAATAAGGTCTATTGGTAGATCCAAAAAAGATTGGCCACACAGGATACTATCGCAAGTTTATCAAGCCATATGATGTGATTACTGATCCTATGGAGAAGCTGCTAAAGAAAGATGTTGCATTTGAATGGACTCCAGAATGTCAAGGTAGCTTTGACACTTTGAAGGCCAAGATGGATTCTGCATCCATACTAGTTTTCCTTGACTAGAATAAGGAATTCCATGTGCATGTTGATGCGTCTTCTACTGTGCAACCAGGAAAAGGTGACTTGGATCATCCCATAGCATATGCCAGTAGGAAGTTATCATTTTCTGAACGGAATTACACCACAACTGAAAGAGAAGGCCTGCAAAAGTTCAGGCACTATTTGTTGGGTGGACACTTTAAGATATTCACTGATCATTCAGCTTTGTAATACCTAGTAAATAAGCCTGTGTTGGGGGGGAGAATATGTAGGTGGCTGCTTTTGCTCTAAAAATTTAATTTTGAGATAGTGGTCAAGCCAACACGGTTGAATGCTAGCCCTGATCATCTGTCATGTATTGAGAATGGTGAAGAACCCACTAATATTGAGGATGGGTTGCCTGATGTGCAATTATTTCATGTTGAAATCGCAAACAATTACTATGGCCCTATTGTTCAGTTTTTATCTACTGGCCTCGACCCTGCAGACATGTCGATTAGCCAGAAGAAGCAGTTGGTCGTCAAGGCTTCTGATTTTTCACTTATTGCAGGATAGCTCTATAAACTTGGACCGGATTAGATACCGTGACGATGCATTTTATCACATGAGCAGGGTCCTATTCTAGAGGAAGTGCATGCAGGTGTTGTGGGAGGTCATTGTAGAGGCCATGCAACTGCTCGAGAGGTGCTACATGCTGAGCTTTAGTGGCCCACATTGCATAACGATGCCACAGACTATGCTAGGAGTTGTGATGTATGCCAACGAGTTGGTAAACCATCATGGAGAGACAAGATGTCACTTGTACCGTAGGTGACTTTGCAGCCATTTGATAAATAGGCCGTCGACTTTGTAGGTCCCATCAACCCACCAGGTAAGCGCGCTAGTGCCCATTATATTATCACTGCAACTGACTACCTAACTCGATGGGCGGAGGCTGCACCAGTCATTGATTGCATTGCCACGACAGCCGCACGGTTTATTTTTGAGAACATTGTGACACGCTTTGAGTGTTCACGCATCCTGATGAGCGACCAAGGTAGTCACTTTGTTAATCAAATGATAAAAGTGCTAACCAAGGAGCTTCAAGTATAGAATAAGTGGAGTACTCCCTACCATTCGTAGGCCAATGGAACTGTTGAGGCCTTCAACAAAATTTTGGAGACTGCACTGACCAAGGTATGTAACACCAACCACGATGATTGGGATTTGAAAATTCCTACAGCTTTATGGGCCTACTGTACTACTTGCAAATGACTCACAGGTCACACATCATTTAATTTGGTTTATGGGCAAGAGGTAGTCATGCCAATGGAGTACATCATTCCCAGCTTGTGTATTGCTGCAACAACAGGCATGACAGATGTAGAGGCATTAGATGAACATGTTTCATAGCTGCTTCAACTCGATGAGGATTGCTTCATCGTAGGATTCCAGTAGCAGGTTATGAAATATCGATAGAAGGCATGACATGATCGTCACATTAGGAAAAAATAGTTCATGGTAGGAGATTTGGTGCTGTTATATGACAGTAAGTTTATCAAGCATCCAAGAAAGTTACAAATGCACTGGATGGGTCCCTATCTTGTTCAGTCTATTACCTCTGAAGGCATTGTGCAGTTGTAGCAATTGGACGGTGTTATGTTACCAAATCTCATTAATGGGAGTCTCCTGAAGCCCTATAGAATGGGGCCGATGATGTGCACCACCTGGAGTAAAAAAAAAAAAAACATTTCAAAGTTCAGCATGAAGCGATGAGCCTCAGAGAGAGGCCGCGCAAAGAAGATACAGTAGTTGGCAGTAGTTGGTCGACCATTCGTGACAATCGCCACGCTGTGGGATGGTAAAATTAGGTAATAAATGAAGGTAGTTAAACCAATTGGTTGGAGGTTCTTGTTGAAGTGACCCATATTAATGGGGGGTCTGATCGTTAGTCACATAAGATCACCGGCAGATTCGGCATCATCAATACCCGATTTGGAAATAATGGTGTAGTTAGATTTGGTAATGATGGATTTGGACTTCTAGCAATTATAAAACACCATGCGAGAGGCATTGGTTGGAATTATTCAGTTGTGAGAGCCAAAGGTGAAGGTGAATTTGGTGTAGAATATTGAGCTAGGTGTTCATCAAAGTTTGTGGTGTTAAAGCATATCTTCTGGTTCTCTGGGGTAAGGGATGTTGAGCGGCCTTGACGCCATTGAAATTTTGAGTGAATATGAGTCCCCTGTTTGGCCCACGACTATGGAATAGGAAGTTATGAGTATTCCAGTGGGTTCGTCGTCCATCCCAAAGAAAAAATGACAGGCTCAATGACTCAGTACAACACCTCTTGAGAAGCATAAAACTCGCACCTCTATGTGAATGCGGGGAGAAGGCACTGCCCAGACGGGGCCATCGAGCTCAGGATTGGTTGAGTCTGTGGCACCCCGATGTGTCACAGTGAATGATATTTTTGGGTATGTTGCTCGCACATGTCTAGGTGCTAAGCCACAGTAGCTGTCGAAGAATCACAAGTACCCACCCAAGTTGTCACTGCTGCTAGAAGGAATGAAATGCTCCATCGATATCGTCCCTTTTTTGATTCAGCTCAAGTTAAATGATCATGAATCGCTGTTTGTAAAATATGTCTGGGATGAGCCCTATGAGTCCGTCATGACAGTGCCTGGTGGGCCCATTCAGCGAATTCTGAAGCCATGGGCTAGTGGCTTAGAGAAATATGGATTGCTGGGACTCATCGATATGCCCCAGTTTGGGCGGTTAAATGAAGCGCATGCATGTGTGAAGCAATTCTTGGCATGCTTCCATAGAGGGACACTTTGGCTGACTACATCAATCCCTGTTACCATAGACTTGATTGCTAGGATTACTGGGTTGCCTAAGCTTGGGGAGGACCCAGCGCAATATATTCATGGGCGAGATATAGACAAAAGGCTTGCAAAGCAGCTGAAGGAGCACTTTGGGTTACAATGGGATGGTCGTGCCTATTGTATCGACAATGTCAACTCACAAGTAGTGCGAATTGGTGCCAGAATTCTGGCTAGTAAAGTTGTTCATGAAAATCAACCGATGCAATGGAATTCGAGAGTCGTCACCTATGCTCAAAAATGTGTGGAAGGAGTTCAGATGAATTGGTCTTTATTTTTGTTAAATCAGTTGCTCGATGATGCGCTTGCTGCTCAGAGTGGGTGTCCTTTCTCTTATAGTTGGATTTTGATTCTCATTTCCCTGGTTGCTTGGATGGAGCCAAAGGACTACCATCCAATGGCGGTTGAGGCCACCAAGGTTTCCACAGTGCCCGATATCAAAACTTGTGGTGGGTCAAAGAACCCAGTTGTCAAATAGATTGTGCGATTCATTTTTGGATCTATTGGGAATCCCTACAGGTGGCTGCTATAGGAGTTCCATGGATCTCTCATTACACTGTGGCCAAGTACCAGAGGATTATTTGGTTTGTTGTTAGCCCCCACTCCATTCATATTCAGGCGTAGAGGGATCCCGATAAGCAATGGCTACCATTGCCTTACAAGATCACCACGGAAGATTTGGACGCGATTGTGTAATATTGGTTGGGTGATTGGCGCGTCCCAGTAATTTAAGAGGAGTTAGATAAGGAGACACCCATGGAAGCACCTAAAGACAATGACCCCCAGAATTAAGTGCCCATGACTCTGATAATGAGTCATCCATGAACCTAGAAGATGCAGTGCAAAGGATGCGGGAGGATACTCACACCAAATGGTGGTAGGAGTACGAGGCTGGCACCGGTACTAAATCCGGCTTAGAAGATCAATCGCAGTGACTTATCAAGGCCATCACGGATTCATCCAAAACTGTGACTAAGGCAATCCGTGAGTCAAACTAGGAAGAATTTGGTATGGTAAGAACTACGCTCGACTTTATTTTTGATATTGTTTCCAAGCAACCATCGACACAACTCTATTGCAGGATAGCTCGTCGATCAACACTAAGCCTCGGGTTCGAAATGTGCAAGTTCCCCCAACTGCGATTGACACGGGCAATGTAGAAGGTTCTCAGCAGTTGCACCCAATCCAGAGGATGAATCTGGACCTAAATAAGCTATCCACTATAGAATGGGTTGACTTATAGCATGGAACTGCACTGGAGTTGGTGGCTCGACAGCAGGCATTGATGGCAGGATATATCAAATCCCAAGAGCTGCACCAGGTCCGTGTGTAGTTTCCTGACGAAAATTTGCAAGAAATCAATATGCTCATGGCGACATAGGCTAAGATGCAGTGGAAAGCTGCTATGGAGATTAAGGATCTCAAGAAGGCACAAGATCGCCTGATTATGGAGAAAGTGTAGTTGTGTGCGTGGTATAGTGAATTGGAGCAGGCTATCTCTGCTGCCTGTCAGGACATGGTTGACTCACCCACCGAGCTTACCCCAGTCGAGAAGGCCCAGCGATTGGGGCAGAATTTGATTCAACTTCTGGAATATAACTTGCTTCTTCAGGATCAAGCATAGCCCACTACCCCGCCGAAGCAGGTTGCAGAGCATAAGGAATCCCTAGAAGAAATTGCTACTCAGTTTGGCCACATGGAGCAAGAGGCCAAATCTATTATGGAGGAAACCACACAGTTTTGGCAGAGTATTGTTTAGGATGAGTAGCTGGACTAGCTCACTATGTAGGTGCAAAAAGCGGAGGGTCAATTGACAACTTTGAAGTCATCACTTAAGGCCATGCCGCTGATGGTACAAATCACCCAGGCCACCGAATTGAAATATCTCTAGCAGGGAGCTGCCCATGCCCAAGAGCGCCAACAAAAGCACCATGAGCAGCTTGATGAATCCCAAGATATTACCGGCCAATTGGTTGTGAAAGCTGTTGCCACACTTCAAGATACTCAGGAGAGTCAACAAATGGTTGACAGAAAGGCTACTAAGGAGCACCCGGTCTAGCAAACAGTGAGCAATTGTCAGAATACCATTGCTAAAGTGCAACTCCAAGTTTAGGAAGTTGCCCAACAATTTGTCGATTTTAAGGATAAGACTGTCGCATATACCTTGTCAATTTGACATGGCTTGAGGGCGAGCCAAAAAAATGTGTTGGGGGCCTATTGACAAGGGGTTGGGGTGAGTGAGTTGTGTAACATCATGGAAGTTGCACAAGCTCATGCGGCATCGCGCAAGGGCTGTTTAGCGCGATAAGTGGAGAAGTAACCACTTTTTGAATATTTTATATATTTGTGGAACTAATTTTGTTGTAATAGGTCAGTAACGGTTAGAAATTAGTTAATAGTGGACTCTTGAGGCAAAGACATAAGCTTATTTATAGATCCATTTTTTTAATGATAGGGACATGATTTTGGCATTGTAATTGTCGCTTTCAGTACCAAGGATTGCTCTGTCATTGCTGTGATTTTGTCTAGATCTCTTTTGATGAACTCTTCGGTTTTGGAGAAGGATAATGTAATGTGGTATGTTTGCGCAAGGTCAATATAAGATGTGGTTCAATCTCTATTTGAGTTCTGTTATGATGCGACAGTACTGCCTTTTGTTATGATGGTACAATGCAATATATGTAGATCTGTGTGATGCTATGATTCTACTTCTGATACAATGATGCGATTTAGTTTCTCCTTTCTCTATTAATGCAATCTGTTAAATCTCTCTGATTGTGGAATGTGGTATGATGTTTCATGCTGTGATAAGATAGATTGATCATATAAGTCATGGTTTTTTCCAGTCAGATCCCCATGTCCTCCTCCCCCACTATCGAAAACTTGGTTCTGACAGTTCTCCATTGAACACCTCGGGTGAGACCTCGTTTGCTTCATAGACGTTGCCGGGCAGGCTGAAACCTGTTTGGGCTGGTGCTTAGGGAGATTGCGCTATAGGGCATCGATAGAGTGGGAACCCCTATCGATGAGGATTTGTCGGTGGATCACGCCAAAATTTCCCATGAGGTGTTCCCCGTTTCCTTGATTTATTGAGAAGTTACTTTTTTTCATTAGATTGTATGGATGACCTTTGGTCTTAGTTTTTAGGTCCCAGGTTGTACAATTTTGGATTAAGGGGGGGTGTCAGGATGATTGTAATCATCCCTTTTCCATCATAGTATAAATGTTAGTTTCCTAGCTGAGGAATATGCTGCCATTTCACTAGTGCCATGGAGAAGTTATATGGGGCCCACCTTCCACTTTATGCACCCTCATGCATGAGTTTAGGAGCTCCATAAACCAATCCCTAGATTTTAGGATCCCACATTGAGTCATGGGAGTCTCAGCATTAGTTCACCCTAGTTTGTATTGAGTTATGCTCCTATGGGCCACATTTAGTTTACCTTCAATTAGCTTAGCACCACTTTTGCATGATTTAAGGAGTTAGGTGCCTTGTATTCTCTTTTAGGCAATTCGGGAATGACAGGAAATCCTCCAATCTTCTTTAAGTATGCCCTGGTATGTCTTCTCAGATCGTTAACAATCTCGTTGCGGACGGGGTACATATATTCTCTTTCTTCTTCTTCCGGAATTGGATTGCGTGGTCCACTACTACAAGAACTGTAACCAGCGGAATATTCTCGGGAAAATGGGTTTCCTCGGCCAGCCATGCACTGGCGGCCCTCCTTCTAGCGCCAAAAATGTTGAGGCCTGGAAAATCGCAGGCGGAAACAGT
>LPNX010989147.1:74819-90158 GCA_001517045.1 Pseudotsuga menziesii
GAGCAATCCGTGGCGAAATACCCATTTAATTTGGCTGACCAATCTCTACTCAGGACCAAGCCGTACGCATCTGGTATGTCAGCCACTACAATGTTGATGACTTGGTACACTCNCTTTCCTTTGATCCTCATCTTCTTCCGTCAATCTTGAATCCAGCATCTGATTCATGACCAATGTCATCGAATTTATCCATTGCGGACAGTTCTTTTCGGAATGGGGCTGTTGATGAAAAGTACAGAAATTATCCATACCTATCTCTGTGAGGTTCATGGATGCAACTTTCTGAGAGGGGGGAGGGGTCTGGTTGCTATCTTCCCTTTTCTTGTAATATGGCCTAAAAAACTTTTGTGCTTCCTTTTCTTTCTCCAAATCTATGACCTTGTTAGACAGCTTCTGTACCATTTTGGCCATACCTTCGTAATCTGGTGTTTTCTCTTCTTTGGGCTTAGTAAACAGCAGCGTTCTCCTTTTCTCCCCTGACTGTTCAGGGTAATCTTCAATGCTCTCCCTTTCTGCTTCCACTACTTCTGCTTCTTCATAAGTTTCCGTCAAAGTGGGTTTGGCCCTACCTTTTGCGAACATGGCCAGGTCAGGACCTAGAGCTGATGTATAATACTCGATTAGGACCTTTTCTGAAGGTTTATCTACATCAGAGAAGTTTTTAAGATACGCTGTAAACCTTTGTGTAAAATTGTGCACCTTTTCTTTCTTTTCTTTTTTTAAAGCACAAAGTCCTTTCATCAGGGCAGCATGCATCTTTTGGACTGCATACTTACTTCTAAACATTCTTTCGAAAGTATTCCAATCTGGAATGGAATTGGCAGGCAAACCGAAATACCAAGAGGTAGCGGCTCCTTTAAGGGTGTGTGGGAAGAGTCTACAAACCACATCTTCATGCTCCCCTGCCCGTAATCCTTCTATAGCCAAATAAAAACTCTGCAAGTGGTCGTCTACCAATATATTCTCATTCGGATCAAACTTAGGCAATAAATTTTCAGGTTCAGAGGTGATCTGGCCTTCCATGCAGGTGGGGGGATTTGGAGGATTAGGTGGCTGGTTTGCGTTAGCTGCTGCCATTAGTCGAGGTGGAGAGTGCGGAGGTGAACCCCCTGGAGTGTGAATAGGAGAAGTGTAAGGAGTCTCAGGGCCTTCTTGATTCAAAGGTAGCTCTACTTCTTGTAAGGCAGTCTCTACCAGTTCTTGCCAGTCTCCAACCAACACCGAGTCTTCTCTTAGAGGACGGTCTTTCCTCTTGTATTCTCTTCTAGGCAATTCGGGAATGACAGGAAATCCTCCAATCTTATTTAAGTATGCCCTGGTACGTCTTCTCAGATCGTTAACAATCTCGTTGCGGACGGGGTACAGATATTCTCTTTCTTATTCTTCCGGAATTGGATTGCGTGGTCCACTACTACAAGAACTGTAACCAGTGGAATATTCTCGGGAAAATGGGTTTCCTCGGCCAGCCATGCACTGGCGGCCCTCCTTCTAGCACCAAAACTGTTGAGGCCTGGAAAATCCCAGGCGGAAACAGTAAGGGATTCTCCCCAATCAGCGTTCCCAACTAGCCCGCTGATTGTTTGGTATAGGGAATCTGTCCGGTTTACGGTCCGGCTACCGTAGGTCAAAGTAACAAACAAAGGATTTACCGGTTGCAGCCCGGCCCACCGATTTTTTGTATTTTGAATTAAAGGAATGATATGCACGTGCCTAATTAAATGCAGACTGGTTTAAAAGTAGGGGCGGTCACAAAGTGATGCGTAGGTTCTTACCTCTCGTCTTATGCTCACAAGCAAACAAACCAGATACGAACAGAAATAACTAACTATCTAAACTATCCCTAGGGAGCGAGGCTATCATCTTAACTGAGCAATATAAAATCACATACGGTAAGAAAAAACCACAGATAGCTGATACTTTTCCCACAGCACATGAAAACTATAAATATTCAAATAACCAGTTAGCCGATCATTCTATAACAACGATTATTGCTCATAGTGCAAATGCATCCCAGAAAAGACTGCAAAATAATTAACAAGAACTTAGGTTCCAAACATCAAATATCCTTACAGCGCATGAAATACAGCTGAACATGAAAAAGTTCTTCTTCAGCATTATTCATTGAATAGCATTGGTACATTTCACTACTTCACTCTTTCCAGCAGACAAAATTGCAGTTTACTTTGCAAAACGAAATAGTTCCTCTTACAAGTCAACAATCACAAAATTTTCTAAGGGAAAAAGCCCTTTGTTTCATCGAGCTTCCCCTTATTTAAACTACCACTGATCCCTCCTCCGTTTCCTCAACGCGTCTCTCCCTTGTCCTTGACGATTCAGTTTCTTTCCTGGTCGTTTCACCTTCTCCATCATTTCCACAGGCGTTTATTTTCTGTCAGTAACCGCAGAAAAGAAAATGTCTCGTCGGCGCCTCGGTAATTGGTTCTCGTTGTCCTTTACGGCGCGATGCTCTACTTCAGCGATTCATGATATGATCTCTGCATACAAACTCGGTGCATTATCCATTGAATTTAGACATTAGGCATCCATAATTTAAAAAATATAATGATATATTCACAACGAGCTAGCCTAGTTCATCCGGCTGAGGAAATGAGGAAGCTCGGAACGACACCGAAAGGGTAAATCGGCGGTTGGGCAGCTCTTAGATCGGATGGGACAAGGTTCTTACACCGATTGGAAGAAGGATCCAGGAGCCGCAATGGCGGAGGAGCGCCAAAAGAGGGGGAGAGGAAACACGGGCGTCGTAGGTGATCGGGTGGTGGCAGGAAGTGGGTCGGAAACTGGAAGGTTCGGTCACCCGCAACGGCGGACGGAACGCGAGTCGGTGGCGGGCGACGAGGTAAAGGAAAGGTTCGGGAGGCAGTCAATAAGTCAGACATTGCGGGTGACAAGCGGATCGGAGATCAACTCCTACCCTCTGGCCACAACGGCGGGCGAACCAAAAACTACAGCCAACGCCTTATACAGCGAATCGGGCGTCAGGTGAAACCTCAGTCGGGTGGAAGGTTTGGTCAGGGAGCCGCAACGGCGGGTGATGTGAGGTTTGGCAACTTCAGAAAGAGGCCCGATCCAAAGAGACGAACTAACAGCGCGAAGGCTCAAAGGAGGCCGAAAAACCAAAAAAAATCGCTAAGGTAGACCTTCACACTCTTAAAAGTGTTAAAACCCGATCTCATTACTCCCATTGAACCGAACGCAACCAGCCAACAAGATGGAAACGCTCAACTTTAAAGCAAAGAAACTCAGAGATGCCAAAAAAAATCACCCTTAGATCTAAATCAATCAAGATAAGGAGGGGTCCCAGAATTGAAGTGAAAAACTGAAGTCGGGGAAAAGGTTGCGGCAGCAACAGATCCTTCAGTGGTGATTTTTCCATAGTTAGTGATGTCTAGAGTCAATCCAATTCATGGGATTCAAATAACTCCTATAGGATTCGAATTATCTCTATCATATCATGGATATATTTCATAAAATTTAATTATTATTTAGTTATGTTTATGTTGTCAAATTCTTGCCTCTTGTCTAAATAATTTCACCATGATTGTTTGGAAATTATTGTACTGAAATTCTTCCTCATTCATTCTTATTTCACTATTAGGTTTAATCCATCCCGATGATCCCGTGGTCATGCTAATTTTGCAGAGTTAGCACTTTCAAAGGTGATTAAATCAAAATCTGTGTCATTTGAAACTTTATATGGATCCACATCTATGATGTTCCATACAATTACTTGATTATGTCCCTTTGTAACAGGTGTTTCTACAACCCTTTTACTATTTAGGCCTTTTTTAACAACACTTTTTGAGACTTGTTGACAAAGTAGTCTCCTAATGAAACTATATCATTTTCAACAACGTTCATTGCTGAAGAAGAATCACTTAGTAGCGTGGCTAAAGGAGTACGAGGATTTATAGGAGCACTCATTGTCGATAGTTGTTGACTTGAACCAACAATAATGGTTTGTTCTACCTCCTTTTTCTTGCATTCTTCTTCTTGTTCTTGCCTCAACATTTCAACTTCAACTTCAATTGATTTCCTTCTTTTTTATTCTTCTTCTTCTTCCTTTATTCATCCTTTTCTTTTTACATAGTATTCTTGCTTATTATTCCTTATTCTTCCATCGTAACATGTTCATCTTTATTAGAATTTGAATTCCATTTAGATCTTCAAGAATATAGTTCTGATAATGTTTGTAGCAAAAGAATGGATAATGAAGATAGAAACTAAACAAAACAAACCACACATGAAACAAACAAGTATTGCTCAGGAATTTACAGTATTATTCACAATAATAATATCCGGTGTTACAATAGTTTACATAGGAAAGAATTAGAATGAATGGGATATGAATTAGAATCCTCCAAGTGGATATGACTATATCTAACTAAATCTCTAACTCAAGGTCTCCCAATCAATATCAGAGTCCAAATAGACAACTCCCCAATGACCAATAACTCCAAGAATCAGTGACAACTAGTTAACTTAGTGCAATTGAGTGTGGTACATAGGAAAGCACTCCTCCCCATGCAACCATTAATTATCCATGCAATGATTGTGCTGGCTAACTAATGGTGAACTAACTGATTGTAACTAGGGGTTATCTAAGACTAACTAGCACTAACACCAACTAACTGAAGTAAGTTGGTGTCTAGAATCCCAATGGATCCTAAAATGTAGGGACTGGTCTAGGAGGCGCCTAAGATGATGCATGCATGTGCAGTAAATGGAAGTTAACCTCTAGCAGTGTTCCCCACACTCCAGTGACTGGTACATGTGGCCCCATTGGGCCAAGTGCAACCAATTGTACTAGTGGACCCAAATATTTAATTAAGGTTCCTAAGTTAAGGAATAATTAATCTAATAGACATTTGACCAAGGGAGGATTAATAATCCTAACACCCCCGTGAATCCTAACTTGGGAAACTGTGGGCCCTGGTAACAAGACCATAGGTACCCCAAATATAATCTAGAAGATAATAAAAAATGCTTCTTAATACAACTGAGGAAACAGGGGAAAACCTCATGGGAAACAACCCCCTCAAAAATAAGTAGGAAAATAGCAATATGCAAGATATCTTTAGAAGAAAGAAGCTTCCTCCTTAGAAGAAAGAATCTTCCTCCTTAGAAAAATAACTTGAGTAACATTACTGCAAAAAAATGCAGCTCTATGTAGCTGTATGGTCCATCAGTGAACCTCTCAATGTACTTCTGAACTGATGAATTTATTTGTTACTGTTGGATGGTGAAGGTAGAGAATGGTCAAATATTTTCTTCCATGGGCCATGTAGTTGATCATTCACCATCATCAAGTAGCACTAATATGGAAATTGTTTGCACCATTATGTAGAGAAAAAATCTGTGAGGGATAGTGCATCATGCTCATTCTGATACTGGGACCTTGTTCTTCTTTTGTCTTCTGGATCTCCAGCACCTCTTCCAGCTGCATCAATAAGCTTTTGAGCCCTTATGGGTTTAGGTTTCTGATTAGGAATAGGTACTGGATATGGATCTAGAATCTCTTGAGATTTAGTCTCAATAACAGGATCATGCTGAATGTGATCTTCTTCATTTGAATCTGAAACCTGTGGCACATCATCATCATTATCAAAAATAGGTGGAGAAATAGTAATACCTTCCCGTGTTGCTGGAGGAGTATCATGCAGCTGATATTCTTCGAACTGGACACTTCTTTCAATGAAGCATCTCCTGGTAGCAACCTCCATCAGTTTGTAAGCTTTTGCATCTTCTGCATATCCCAACAGAATGCATTCGCTACTTTGGGCTTGGAAGGCCTTCCTCTTGCCAAGTGGCATCCTGGCCCAAGCTTTGGAACCAAAAAATATCAGATGTGAGACAATGGGATTATACCCATGCAGTGCTTTGAATAGAGTCACCCCAACCATTGACTTGTGGGGCACCTTATTTTTCAAATACAAAGAACAATTTACTACTTCAGCCCAAATAGAAGGAGGTAGATGCTTGGCATTGAGAAGGCATGTTTCCATCTCTTTCAGTGATCTATTCTTCCTCTCAGCCACACCATTTTGTTGCGGTGTGTATGGAACTGAGTATTCCATTTGAATCCCCTCCGAATCACAGAAATTCTAGAAATATTTTTTTGACATATTCTCCTCCTCCATCGGATCTTATTGAATTGATATTCTTATTGAAACTATTCTCAACCATACCTTTAAAAATTTTAAATGTCTCAAAAAATTCTGATTTTTGTTTCATGAAGTAGATCCACCAGTACCTAGAACAATCATCAACAAAGGTTAGGAAATACCCACAACCATTAATGGATTTTGTGGGAATAGGTCCAGCTACATCACTATGTATCAAATCAAGTGTAGATACAACTCTATGTGTCTTCCCAACATCATACTTCTTTTCTAGATGCTTACCTACCAAGAACCCAACACATACTCCATCAGAAGTTTAGATGGAGCGAAAACCTTCAACCATGTTATCATTGTGGAGCTACTTCATATATTTGAAATTGAGATGGCCAAATCTCTCATGAAAAATATTGCTGGTGTTGTTAGCATGAGACAATAAAGCTGTAGGAGGAGAAATAGGTAAGAAATGTGAAAACTCATAAGCTTTGGTAGAGTGATTTGCAATACATTTCACTACAAGCTTTCCAATGGATTTTTCTGTGATCTCAACTGAGTCTGAATTGAATGTGACCCTCTTGGGAGAGCTTGTATGAGTCATTTGGTAAATAGATAACATGTTAGCATCAAAGGAGGGCACATATAATACATTCTTGAACTCACCATGCTTTGCTCTGATTGAGCCCCTTCCTTCTGCTAGAATATGTGAATAATCTCCCATGTGAATGTTAGGCCCCTTTGATAGTGAAAGAGTAGAGAAGGATTCTTTGGAGGCAACCATGTGGTTGGAGGCTCCAGAATCTATAATGTATGTTGAGGATGGAGAGAGAGTTGCTTTCAAAGAATGACACCTTTCGTTATCTTCTGTCGGTGCTTCTTCATCGGGCTTCTTTTCTCTTGGAGGAGCAATGTTGTGATGCTTGAGAAGAGTAGAAATCTCATCAAGTTTCTTCCTCATGCACCAATCTTAAAGATGGTATCCATTTTCACAATAAGGAAATAAATTATTTTCAAATTTATTCTTCTTAGAGCTGGATACCCCTTAGGAAGTTTGCTGATTTTGTTTAGGCTTTGAATCAGCTGCCTTTGGCTCCTTCTTCTTTGATTTCCCCTTTTCTTACGCTTTGGAAGAGTCGGTAACTAAGAGAGCTTTATCTTTGGAGGTCTGGATGACTCCCATTCGAATCATTTTTTCTTTCTCCTTGATTAAGGACTCGGAAAAAAATCTAATGAAGGAAGTTTCCAATCAGGAAAGATTTCCCTCTTGGAATGAAACATAGAGATATATATAGAGTACTTAGGGATTATTTTGCTGAGTATGGAAAGGACATTCTGCTCATCCTTCCGCTCTATTCCGCACTGTATGAATTGGAGCACTAGAGACTTGAATTTAGAGAAGAATTGCTCAATAGTTTCGAAACTGCTGGGATGTAAAGATACCAATTCATTCTCCAGAATGTCTCCCTGAAGCTCATCTTGTGTGTTAAAAAAGCTATCAAGCTTCTCCTAGGCTTCTTTCAGAGTCCTCAATCCTTCTAGATGGAGGAGGAGATATCTGGAAATATAAGTACATAAGTACCTGAATGCTTCATCACAATGGTTTAGGAACTTGTTCTACTCTACCGGCTAATGAGGCTCAGCCTCCCATCAATGTATGATCCTATGGTATCCATGCTTGCAAAAGGATAGATGCATATCAATCCTCCAATCAAGATAATTGGAAGTTCTGAGGATCTATGGTTCAGGAGTTTGAGAACTCATAATTGCTCCGACTGGAAGACTGTAGATACTTCTCCTAAGCTATGTAGCACTTGTCAATCTCACTACAATAACACACTAAAACATATGAACTATTAGAATCATGCTTTTCCTCCTGGCATGAACATGTCTTCAGGGTCCTTCACACCCTCTCCGCTACTCTGAATAAGTCCAGAGCTAGCAAATTTTCATAGGGGACTTTTGTGGAAACCCAACTACTTCTGATGTTCGATGGGGAGAAACAAGCATGAAACCTACCTGAGAAGGCTCTGATACCATATTAGAATTTGAATTCCAGTTATATCTTCAATAATATAGTTCTAATAATGTTTCCAGAAAAAAACGGAGAATGAAGATACAAATTGAACAAAAGAAACCACACAAGAAACAAACAAGTATTGTTCAAGAATTTACGGTATCATTCACAATAATAATATCCGGTGTTACAATAGTTTACATAGGAAATAATTCGAATGAATGGGATATAAATTTGAATCCTTCAAGTGGATATGACTATATCTAACTGAATCTCTAACTCAAGTTCTCCCAATCAATATCAGAGTGCAAATAGACAACTCCCCGATGACCAATAACTCCAACAATCAGTGAAAGCTAGTTAACTCAGTTGAACTAAGTGTGGTAGGTAGGGAAAGCGCTCCTCCCCATGCATCCATGCATTATCCATGCAATGCGTGTGCTATATAACTAATGGTGAACTAACTGATTGTAACTGGGAACTATCTAAGACTAACTAGCACTAACACTAACTAACTGAAGTAGGTTGGTGCCGAGACTCCCAGTGGCTCCTAAAATGTAGGGATTGGTCTAGGAGGCACCCAAACTGATTCATGCACATGCAATAAGTGGAATTTAACCTCTAGCAGTGTTCCCCACACTCCAGTGACTGGTACATGTGGCCCCATTGGGCCTAGTGGACCCAATAGTACTAGTGGACCCAAATATTTAATTATAAGGTTCATAAGTTAGGAAATAATTAATCTAATAGACATTTGACGAAGGGAGGATTGATAATACTAACAATATTTCCTATCTTGTTCTACTTCTTGCTTCTTTCTTTCACTTTCTAGCATAGCTTCTTCTTCATATTTTTTCTTGTCTTCATCATCGACTTTTATTTTGGTATCCTATGAAACTTTCATTTTCTATTTCTTTAGTTGTTCTTTGGATTCAATATCCTTTTTATCTAATGTTCTATTCTAGTAGGATCCATCTTACTTTTTTCCTCTATTTTCTCCATGTCATGGGAAAAATATAGCTCTCTTGTTATAAATTCTATATTCATGTTAGCTTCTTGGATCATATGAATCATTTCTTTCTAGTTTTCATTTTCAATATTATCTAATACCTCCTCATATGTTACAACTAATTGGAAACAAAGGTATTGAGGTTTGTGCTCATGTCCGTATATAGGAGCAAGGATACTTGACCTACAATGTTCTTCAGTAACTTGCTTGGGACCATGTATCTTGAAGGTTCCTTCACAATGATTCATTTCTTTGAGAAAGTAAACCTCCTCATTGGAATGAGGGGAATTTGTTAAAGTGAAAAATCCTACCTTTAATGGGAACTTGGCCTAGGATATTTTGGCTTATGAGTTCAATAAAGAAGTGGTCCCACACATCATAGTTTGATATGAAATTTTCCTTAGGACTATCATATTATGAATATATATGGGTATAACATATGGAGATGAAAAAATGCCAAAAGCATTGTTAGGGCCATTTTTGGTTAGCAGTTGGAAAAGGGGGAAGACCTTAGGGGAAATAAGGTAGGAGATGAAAATTTTATAATATGACCAAGATGTATGTTGGAAAGAGCTTGAAAAATAATGAAGGAGGCTATTTCTAAGATTAAAGGCCATATATTCTAAAAAATCATGGTTTAAGTCTTAAGAATAGGTTTAAATTAAAAAACCTGCACCTATGTTATCATATGACAATTTATTATGGTGTAGATATGCAACTAGGAATATCTATGACTGTAAATAAATCCGTTGGATTAAGTTCCATGAGGAAAGAAGTTAGGGTGGCTAGCAGAATCAATTAAAAGGAAGCAAATATCAACGATCATGTGGAAAAGGTAAGATAGATCTGCGGTTGATATTGATTCCGCTGGTGGAACTGGCCCGGACGAATAAAAATTTACAATAAGTGGAAAATATTACATGCTGCATAGATCAACGATGACCATCAAGAGGTAAAAGTGATCAACGGACTACAATCATTCCACTGGGTGAACATGCGTGGGGAAAGTGAAATTGGAAATCAACGAAAAGTGGTATAGCCAGCATAAATCAATGGTTGAGATCAATGAATGATCAAGATAGATGGTTGTGGATCATTCTGCCGATTGAAGATGCACCAATAAATAAAATATTGAAATCAGAAGAATCGATTAAAGGGACCGCAGGATCAAGGGTGGATGTTTGATGAGGATAAGATCTGCGGTCCAGAATTATTTCGCTATTACAAGATGCACATATAAAATCATATGAATCCCCAGTGGAATTGGTTATAGATAGAAAGTAATTAAAGTATAAGATTAATGTTGATCAAGATATACAATGGAGGATGACTCCATTGGATAAATATGCACACTGTTTGTACAATTGGATATGAGCGGAATTATTAAAGGTAGAGATTGATCGATGGTTGAGATTCATGAAGGATGAGATCAAGGGTTGGATGCTAATCCACTGATGAAAGGTGGAGGTCAATTATTTTATTAAATGGGTAAAAATAAAGCAGAAAAGGGATCTACAGTGGAAAACAAAGAGCTGATAGATATACGGTTGTGAAGAGATCCGCTGCCAAGAATTGCAGGGGATATAAGGATTAGATAGGGAAATGAAACTAGGAATGTAAGGTTAAAGTAGAGATAAGGATCAATAAATAAAGATAAAAGGAGATTAGATCTACAAATAGAGAAATACTCACCTAGCTAAGATGCATGATGAATAGGTAGAAGATCCGAAAGCATAAAATATTATAAAAGGAAAGCACGTGGAGGAGGACCATTTGTATTTTATGCATTAGAAGTCAAGAGCTCAGTACTGCATGAAAGAAGCCAACTCAAAAATATTCCCTTCCACCCGTCAGCTAACCAGGTAGGTCACTTTACCTACGCAAGACTATTTAAAATGGATAGTGGAGAGGGAATAGAGGCTTAGGCCCTGGAATACCAAAAAATTGAGGAGGGTTTTGAAGATAAAGAAAATTATTTTTTTGATACCCTACTATTATTTGGTTCATTAAATCAACTAAATTCTAAATTAAGAATACTGAAGGACCAGGGTACATACGTACATGGTGTCTATAGGTCATATTTTTAGTTTTTCTTCCCGGAGTAAATCCTAGGCTTTCCTAATTTCATTGACTGGTGCACTTCTAATTATTCCTCTTTTGAGAGAGTAAATATGGATGTGTCCAAGATTAAAATATTGTGTCATGTCATCCCATTAGTCGTCCATAATTCCTTTGAAATTCCTTCTACATTTACCCAAATATGTGAACAGTTCAATGAAGTAAACTTGGTCTAGTCATTCCATGAAGCAACCCTTGAACAAAAGAAGTCCTTTTTCACTACCCGTTTCAAACAAGACGTGTCCTTACAAAATCAATATTTCCCTATAAATACTAATTTGCTTAATGATGAAACCCAATTGGTCATTTCATCAATGAGTCACTTGTTAGGTCTAGATATTGACAAGTAAGTCACTGAGTTTTTGATGAGTCTCCTTTTCAGAATCAATACCAATCCAGCTGAGCCCTAGTCATACCAGTCAAGTTGTCTTAAATATGATGAGTTGAGAGTATTCACTCACAATTGGTGAATTTATACAACAAAAATATTTCAGATTTCAATCACACCTAGTAAGAATGTTTTTATTCTTTAATGAAGAGAACTTATAGTTTTGAGAAATGGTTTTGACTGATGAAATCAACAAAATTTTCTTCAAATATATGAAATTTCTAATGGATGAAGTGTACAAAGTCTTTTTCCAACATACGTTACCAAGGGTGTTGTCTATTATGAAATGATTTCTGCAGTTTTCACTAGAGAAAAGAATTAGGGATTTGTTTTTGTTAGAAGAAGGTACTATAATTAGGGTATATAGATTCACCCATGAACCATATATCCTACCTGAATTTCTCACCCCCATAATGTTTTCACTATAACTGATTAGACAAAATCTTATTATTGAGAATGAGCATTTTATAAATTTCAGGAAGCTTCATAGATCAAGTTTCCTTGGGTGGTTGGGCCTTTTATTATCAAAAGTAAATATGAATTACTTACAGTAGAGAGTCTATTGAAAGAAATGGGGTTTCAAACATATACAACCATAGACTATGACCTCCATCATATCATTTCCATAAGGAAGCAGGTAAATAAGAATAAGCCATTTGAACACTAGGAAGTTGAAGGCTTGGATGAGAATGCAAACTGGTCAGATTATCCTTTATTAGCACAAAATGAAGAATAAATGCAAAGAGGATCTACATCTTCAGTGCAAGATGTTAATGATACACAATCATATCCATTGAATAATGTCCCGACACCACAGATAATTACTCCTATTGCTAGTCATTATGAAGTGACTAATAAAAGAACCTTTTCTGATGCTATGGAGACAGAGCATGAAGATAATTGAACAATATCCAAGAAACAAAAATTTGAGGTGGAAGGTGAAATGGTAAATGTGATAGAAACTAAAGGGAAGAAAAAAGATATAAAAGTGAAAGGCCCATCTTTTGAGGTAAAGGAGTATTCTTTCTTAGAGACTCCCAAGGAATATACAAATCAATTCAAGACTAGAGCAGAGTTATTTGATAAATACATAGATGAAAACGAAACGTCAATGGATGAATATCTCAAATTATATGTTGATATAAGGAAAATATCAAACAAGGATCTCCCTTTGGTCAATGTTAGGGATCATACTCAGAATACTCTAAACCTAGCAGTAGCCACCAGGAACAAAGTAGTAGAAATGAGGATGAATGTGGAAAATATCCATGTACATGACATGATCCATTTGCATAAGTAAACTAGAGAATCCATTTACAGTGACGTGCTTAAGGAAACCTTACAAGTATCCAGGTTACAATCTACTAAAAGCAAAATTGAGAATCAATTACGACATGAGAGAGTAGAAAACAAAGCACACCAACAACAGATTAAAAATATTCAAGGATATTTATTGAGTGCTGACACTGAAGTAGACAAAGGAGAATCAACTCAAAATTTGCTTACAAAGAAAGAGAATACCATCCAACTGTTGAAAAAGATGCTAAAAATCCATGCCACTTAGATGATTCAATCTTTAGACCTTACAGAGTTGGAGAAAGAAAAAGAAACATTGAATGCTGAGCTAAATAATTGCAAATAAAAACTTTTGAATTTTGCTAAAGAGAAGAAAAAATGGGAGAAAGAAAGGACACTATTGACAGATAATGTAAAACCCTCAAGCAAAAGAAAAATGAACAAGAAAAGGAAGTAAATGAAAAATGAAAGGAACATGAAGTGCAAATTATTCCACCTCCTGCGCAAATTAATGAGGAATATATTGTGCATAAAATGTCTCAAGTTAGCCTGAGGGACTTACAAATGTTGAAATATTGTAACATAGAAGAATATTCTATATGTATCTTTTTGTGGTCCCCGATGGTCTTACCGGGAGAACCACTTGTATTAAATTATACCCTGATGCTTCTAATCGGAAGAACTAATAATATTCATTAGGTAGTCCCCTCTAATTGTAAAGGTGGGTCATTAGCACCCTAGTGTGGTTACTTGAGCCTACATGTGTAACTCGAGCCTACATGATTAACTCGAGCCTACATGTCAAAATTGATAATTAAATTGAACGGATGAATATAAATAGAGGTGTGGCATTCCTCATTTGAAACACACATTCTCACTTGTGTAGCGCATTAGTGGAGAAGAGAAGAGTAGCTGGAGAAGGAGGATGATCAGGATTTGATCTCCTTATTGGTTTTATCTTTTATCTTTTGGGGCATATATATTGAGGAAGCATTTGTTGGGTTTTTCCCAGGATAAATCTTTGTGTTCCTTTTGTATGGTTGTGCTTGTCTATCTTTTAGTGATCTTGTTTATATGCTTTTGTTATGAAAATGAAATGAAATACTGACATCTTAGCTAAGCATATGAAAATTCAACATGGTATCAGAGCCACCCTGGAAGAAGACATTGTGTAGCTACAAAATCTAGGGCTTCTTAATTTTTGGTTCTCTCTCCACAATTGATCAGCAAAAGAAGGCTAAGCTAACTCTCCATTGAAGGGCGCATCTTTCTGTCGAAGTGGAATTCGATTCCGAGCATTTTCAGTTTTTGGTGTGGGAAATTAGGGCTTCTTGCAGAAGAAGAATTTTTGATTGAGCCTGGAATAGGATTTCTATCCTCATCAAAATCGAAGTTTAGAGACCTAGATCAAGATTTTTGGTTGGGTGAAACTCCGGGAAAGTCAAAGCCTAGTTTGACCCCGAACTAGAAAAACCCTAAATACTAAAACTGCTAAGGTTTGGTACATTCACTATATCCTGATATTGGTGAAGGTTCAGGAGCTGAAAATTGCAAAGACTAAATATAAAATCCTGATGTACACTGTATCCGAAATTAATCCTCCTATTCGCTATATTCTGGGTGATATGATCCGTCCAAGTTAGGGTTCCAACCTCTTCCAGAATTCATCCCTAAATAGGACACCTGGGGAGAATTGCTATAGCTTGGGATACAGAGGTCCAAATGGAATTCCTAAATATGTTACAGAAATATTATGGAATTTAATTTCTATGGTCTGAATTTCAAAACCCGAAGATGAAACAGTGACACGTGGCAGGCCGTACAACTTCACTGTTTTGAACAGTCCTGTAATAGGTCACCTTGGGAAAAGGATCATAAATCCCAATTGGTGAAACCAATTATAATGAAACATGTGGTGTTGGATCAGGGAAATGAGAGGTTACCTCAGTGAGAATTTTTATACATATAGGAGTATTAATTTCAGAGATATCACAGAAACAGTGACAGGAATTTCTGCATAAGAAATTGGAAAACTAGGGCTTCCTATTCTGGGAGCTTCCCTCCACTGTTTTTAGAAAAGGAGTACATTGGACAACTCCATTTGAAGATATATATCTTTATATCCAATCACATCTAAAATATTCCAAGTTTTGAAAATTAGGGTTTCTCTGACAAACCCTAGATCAGCCAGCTCCGGAAGTAGGACGGACACCTCAAATCGGTAAGATCTAATGTTTTGCTATTTGCATTTGAGGTTCTCATTTCAAAGTGATATATCACATCAGCTTGATGATAAGATTGGTGAAGTTGAAAACTTCCAAGCATGAAAGTATTTGATCTCTCTGAAGAAAATGAATTGGACACCTACATGAGTAGAGAG
>LPNX010989147.1:90200-101375 GCA_001517045.1 Pseudotsuga menziesii
CAGAAGAACTTGGTTAAGGCCAAGAAGATCATTGTTGATTCAGTCATGGATCAACTTGTACCACAAGTGTCTTCCATAAAGACATTGAAAGAGATGTTTGATTCCTTGACCAAGCCATTTGAAGGAAAGAACATACATCAGAAGATGACCTTAAGAAACAAGTAAAAGAAGAAGTCAAGAATGCAGAAGTAGTGATAGCCACCTTGAATAGCCTCCCAAGATCATGGGATTCATTCATGCGAGGAATGTGTACCATAAGGAAGTGATTACTTTCAATCGACTCATAAGAAGAGAAGAAGAATATGGTAGCAATTGGATATCAAGCTCTCACCATTCAAAAAAGATCCCTCAAGTGACGAGGAATGTGAAGAACTCAATTCTTGAAGAACCTCTTATCCATATTGTCATTTGGATAAGAAATGATGATGTCATGAATGAAGAAGATGATGAAGTAGAAGGATTAAGGAGTCTACCCATGAAACGAATAAAAGATAAGTATTCAATTGTCATTGCATGATATTGTTTTGTTATGCATTTGATTATATTTAGTTGATGTGTTATGCATGATAGACTGTTTGCATTAATGACAATATACTACTAATATGATTGCAACGGGTAAGTAGCTCATGGTGCTATACATCTCTCCATTGCTGCTTATCTAGAATGAAACCTCTTTGCTAACATATTGGATTAGTGCACAATCTAAATGATGTCATGGTAGAGATGGAAGGCATCTAGAAATTTTCTGTGAGATATGGATGAATGTTGTATTGACTAAACAATTGCATGATGCATAAGAATTTGTCGTTATGCATATGTTTTATGAAATAGTTCTAACCATGCAACTGGTGCACTTTAATTGTAGGAAAGGTTCTGTATAACCTCCTACAAGAAAATAAGGATGATACTTGTTCCAAAGAACAAGTGATGACAATTCAAGATTCACTCCAATAAACATGAATCTGAAGCTCCCAGGTTCAGAGACACCATGATGAAAGAAAGAGCTTCAGAGAGCAGTAGATCCACCTCGAAGGATGAAGATCACCATGGGTACGAGAGATAACTCAAGATGAAGAAAAGAATGCTATGATAGAAGCTATGATTAAAGAATAATAGTTGATCATGTGAAATGATGTATACGATATGATTTCGAGACATAAAGGGAAGTACATAGTATCTATGGATATACAAGAACAAGTGTACAAAGCAAGGTTCATGATTTTCCTCTGAAAGAATAAACTATGACATAACATACTCTATTGACCAGACCTACTAGAAGTATATATCAAGCATAGAACCACCTGTATAGAATGAAGAAGGAAGATGATACTCCACTTCAGGGGAGTGACTACAGAAGATATCTGAGTTCAACATGATACGACATGATGGATCGAGAATTTACCAAGAGTAAAGTGGGTTCCAACCTTCAAGGTTGAATGAAGAAAACTAGGATATGTTGATGACCTGACAAGACGAACTCATGGAAGTTCTTATGATGAAAGAATACTAGAATGATGTTTGGGATATAGTACTCAAACCAGAGAGCAAGAATGTGGTATCTTCCAAATGGATTTGCAAGATAAAATATGTTGCTAATAGAAGAAATAAGGTACACTTCCTTCAGAACTATCATGGTAGTTTCTTCCATGATGAAGTAAAGACAAGCCTTACTTAATGGTATGATTGAGGAAGAGTTTTACATAAAATAGTCATGAGGATTTGAATTTGAAGACAAATGGACTCATGTATGCAAGTTGAAGAAGTCCCTCTATCACCTGAAGCAAGCTCCCAGAGCTTGGTATGGAAGGATAGACAGTTTCCTATCAAGCATGGGCTTCACCAAGAGCAAAGTCGATCCTAACCTTTACTAAAAAGTTGTAGAAGATGAACCTGTCATACTATTACTATATGTGGATGATCTATTTCTGACAGGGAATGAGAAACAGATTGTAGAATTCAAGAAGAAGTTCATTGAAGAATTTAGACCTTGGTTTAATACTTTATTTCTTAGGTCTAGAAGTATGAAGGAATATTTCTCAATCAGCGAAAGTATGCAGTGCAAAGTTTGAAAAGATTTGATATGTTGGAATGCAAAGCCATGGTCACACCCATGGATTCCAACCTGAAGTTGTTAGCTGATGACTCATCAAAGTTAGTGGATGTGACTCATTATAGACAGATTATTGGATTAGACATTTGTTTTGCTATGAACACCTTGAGTCAATATCTAGTTCAAACTAGACGGGTTCACCCGATTGCCGGAAAACATGTGATGAGATATCTAAAAGGGACTATAGAATTTTCTCTATACTATGATGTAAACCATGACTATAGATTTGTTAGAATATTCAACCCATAGTTAGCTACCTTAGACATTAATTAATCCAATTTTTGTCTTATTTTCCTAGTTTCCATATTCCACCTTATGCAAGTTGTCATCTACACATCCATAGTGGTAAAACTTGCTAATTTTGAGTCATGGAGCACTTGGGAAACCTCCTGGAATCAAATCTGATTTATTCCTATCCTCCCTAGCGCATGTCTTCTTTTTCTTCTTTATTGCCTGCTTTTTCAGTGTTTTAAGGCAATTGGGAAACTTTGACTAGGTGAAGTTAACTTGTTTTTTGTCCTCCACATCCTCCACTCTTTTATCCTATGAAAAGAATGTATGAGTTGTCCTTCCACCCACTATTAGCTTGCCTAATTGATTTTTCCAATTTGTGAGCTCCTAGATAGTTTTTGAAACTGCTTTATGCACCTATGGGGGATTTGCTTAGATTTAGTAAGCCTTATTTTCACTAGATTCGAATGGCATATTCATGCATTAGAATCCCTCATGTAATTATTTATTATGGAAGCCTATGAATTCATAGGGTTGGATATTGTACACTTATTCAATACAGATTAGTGTTCAGCTCCATATTCAGTCTCTTTTGAGAGTAATTTGCATGTGTAATTGGCAATTGTTGTGAGAGTAATTGTTATAACACCTGGTTTCAATTTACACATGGTATCAAATCATTTGTAGATCTATTTCTCTCCTTCCAATTTGTTTTGAAGGTTCGACATCATTGACTGGGAGCATTTTGCTGACTGACGGGACAATTTCTGAGCTATGGATCAATCTCAGAAGATCATCTTGACTCCATTTAATTTATTTTAATGGAAAGCAGAGATGGAGATACTATTGAGAGAAAAATGCCTCTATAGAGTGACTATGGAAACAGAATCAGAGCCCAATGCAGCTGCAGAGAAGATAAAATGGCACAACAGGAGGGATGAGGCCTATGGTGTCCTGTGTCTGAGCATATCCAGAGACCTCCTTTTCCATCTTGATGGATTGACATAACCAAATGAAGTATGGGAGAATATTGTTGATCTTTTTGGAAAGAGATATGAGATGAGGGGACATCAAATTGAAAATGAATTGATCTCCCTGAGTCCCGATAGCTTTGAATCCCTCCAACTCTATTTTTCCAATTTCAAAGCACTTGTTTTGTAGCTAAAACAATGTGGGATTGAAAAGAATGATGATCATATAGTCTTGGCCATACTCTCAAAGCTTGGCCCTGACTATTCAGTGTTTGTTTCGACCTTCTATGCCACAAAGTTGATAGCTCGAGCCTGGAAAATGCCTAGCCTTGCAGATTTCATGGAATCTCTCACACAAGAACAAGATAAATTGGTGATGATGGGAACCATCAAACCATCCAAAGACCAAGCTTTGGTTGCTGGAAATTTGAGGGTGGATTCAAAAATAAAAAATAAAGCTAAAAATCCACCTGAGCAAAAGAGAGACAAGAACAAGTCTCTAGAGGAGCCTCAAGGTTGCAAGAAGAACTACCAGAAGAAGAAGAACAAAGGAGAAATGAGAAAGTGCGCATACTGCAGTAAGGGAAATCATTCTGAAAGCTCTTGCATGAAGAAGCAAATAGACATGCTGACCCAACTCCTGGAGAAGAATGGCATCTCCCTTCCAGACAACTCAAAGAAGAGGGAAGGAGGATCAAGTTCAGAAGATAGAGAGAGAGAGAGTTCATGCATTGGTTGCTGGCACATCAAGCTCACCTAGTTTCATCATTGATTCTAGAGCTTCAAGACATATGGTTTCGACCAAGGAGGCATTCATCTCACTTGACATGTCGAAAGGTCCACCAATAGTATTGGGAGATGACTCTCTCACTGAAAGTTTGGGCAAAGGGAGGATTGATCTTGACCATGGTAAGTTTAGCAATGTGTTGTATGTTCCAGGTCTTGCCTCTAACCTCTTATCAGTGTATCAGATGACCCACACAGGGTCTCCAAAGAAGGTCATATTCTCCCCTGATGAAGTTGAGATCACAGAGATCTCAAGTGGTAAATTCATTGCAAAAGGAGTTGCAAATCATACTTCAAAGGTATACATGTTCTCACACTTCCTACCCTACTCAAACCCCTCTGCTCTTCTGATTCATGCTAATGAGGAAAGCAAGCTTTGGCATGAAATATTTGGCCACCTCAATTACAAGTATCTTTCTGATCTTAGTGAAAAAGAAATGGTCATAGGGTTACCAAATATTAAATTTTCCAAAGGAGTGTCAAGGTTGCATCCTAGGAAAACAACCAGAGCATAAATTTGAGAGAGCTAGTCATGAGAGAACCTCTACACCTCTTGAGTTGATCCAAAATGATGTTGCTGGCCCATTTCCTCATATGTCAATGAGTCAGGCCAAATATGCATTGACTTTCATAGATGACTTTTCCAGGTATTGTTGGGTTTACTTCCCGAAACACAAGTCTGAAGTTTTTGGCCTCTTCAAAGTCTTTAAGGCTTTGGTTGAAAACCAGTTTGGGAGGAAACTCAAGGTCCTCAGATATGAAAATGGTGGTGAGTATTTCAAGTCTGAGTTTATTCAATATTGTGTAGATGCAGGTATTTAGATGCAACATTCTATCCCTTACACACCACAACAGAATGGTGTTGCTGAGAGGAAGAACATATCACTGAAAGAGATGGAAACCTGCATGATCGAGGCTAAGACTTTGCGAAGCTATAAAATGTACAGCCTATATCCAGAATAGGGTGCCTCATAAACAGCTTGATGGTATGAATCCTTTCAAAGCATGGAGTGGGCACAAGCCAGATGTGACCCATTTCAGGATTTTTGGCTCAAGGGCTTGGGCTAGAATTCCAACAGAAAAGAGGAAGGCTTTGCAGCCCCAAATCCAAGAGTGTCTATTTGTTGGGTACTCTGAAGATTCAAAAGGGTACAAGCTAATAAATTTGAGCACAAACAAAGCCTTCATTGAAAGGTGTGTTCAGTTTCAAGAAGAGCCCCTAGCAGCAGTAGAAGTTGGAGAATCCTCTTCACCACCAGAACCTCTGAATGTAAGTGAAGAGATAGCTGAACATGCTGATTCTGATATGTCTGATAATGTTTATTTTATTGCAGATCCTAACAGTCCTACAATACCAAAATGGGCAGCCAATACCATTCATGCAGCTGGAGAACTAGTTGGAAATCCTAATGACCCTAGGAGGACTAGATCTCAATTTGAGAGTGCTCTGTGCATGAAAGATCCTATGTTTGATGAGAAATGCTATCTTATGGTTGAATCAGATCCATAGACATATGAAGATGCAGAAAATTATCCAATATGTCAAGCAGCCATGAAGGAAGAGTTCAGCTCACTCCAGAAGAGCAACATTTGGGAGCTGGTTGATCTTCCCCCAGGGAGGAAGCTAGTTCAGTGTAAGTGGGTGTACAAAACCAAATTTTCTGCTGATGGTTCACCTATTAATTACAAGGCCATATTGGTAGCTAAGGGATACTCACAATTTCATGGCATAGACTACAATGAGACCTTTGCACCAGTGGCAAAGATGGACTCCATCACGCTAGCCTTAGCCATTGCAACTTCAAAGCAATGGGAAGTACATCACATGGATGTGAAGTGTGATTTCCTGAATGGATATCTCAATAAAGATATATACATGCAGCAGCCTCAAGGATTTTATACTAACCCATCTCTTGTGTGCAGGCTAAAGAAGTCATTGTATGGGCTTAAGCAAGCCCCCAGGGCTTGGTATGCCAAGATTGATAGCTTTCTGCTATCACTGAATTTTGTTCGATGCAAATCAGATTAAAATGTCTATTTGAATCTTATTAATGGTTCACTAATTATCATTGTTTTATATGTTGATGACCTTCTCATTACATGAAGCTCAAAGGATGAAATTGCTTCCTTGAAGGATGCAATGAACCATGCCTTCTCCATGACAGATTTGGGGCTATTGAGCCAATTCTTGGGGCTCGAGATTGCTCAAACCAAAGATGGAATCAAAATGCATCAGTCCAAGTATGCCTTGGATTTTCTGAACAAATCCAAAATGAAGGATTGCAAGCCAAGCAAGACTCCTTTCCTTTCAGGAGTGAAGATTGAAGAAGCTGATTCTTCACCTATGGTAAACAATACACTGTATAGGAAATTGATCGGATGTTTGTTGTATCTTACACATACTAGACCTGATATTTCTGATGCAGTAAGTGTGGCTTCAAGATACATGGATCAGCCTCATGAGATACATTGGAAAGCAGCCAAAAGGATCCTTAACTTTGTTCAGGGAACAAGGACACATGGGATCTTCTATAAAGCTAAATCTGATCTTGATTTGATTGGGTTTACTGATAGTGATTGGGTAGGTGATAGCACAGATCAAAAGTCAACATCAGGATATGTGTTCATGCTTGCAGAAGGGCCAATCAGCTGGTCAAGCAAGAAACAGAGTGCCATTGCACTCTCATCTACAGAAGTAGAGTACAAAGGAGTTGTAAATGCAGCAACTCAATGTTTATGGTTGTAGGAGTTACTTGGAGAGCATGGCTTCAAATTAGAATACTAAAATACTATCTATTGTGATAATTAGAGTACCATTTGAATCTGCAATGATCCAGTTTAGAAGTAGAGAACCAAACACATTGAGATCCATATGCACTACATCATAGAGCTTGTACATGATGGCACCATTCACCTACTCCTCTGTTCATCTTCAGAACAAGTAGCTGATATCTTCACCAAAGTCTTTTGTGAGAAGACATTAAGCAATCTCAAATCACTACTGGGAATTTCTGATCATGCTATGAAGCATGAGTGATGACAAGATTTCCAAATTTTGTTTTACAGTCCATGTTTAAGGGAGGATTTTTCCCACTGGGTTTTTGCCTCTTTCCTTGGTTAAATGGACATGCAGTATGTAAAGGGTGACTAAGCCTTGTTTCTAGGCCCTATAATTTTCTGATATGTTACTCATAAGTCAGGATTAAGGGGGGGTGTTAGAATAATCAACCCATAGTTAGCTACCTTAGACATTAATTAATCCAATTTTTGTCTTATTCGCCTAGTTTCCATATTCCACCTTATGCAAGTTGTCATCTACACATCCATAGTGGTAAAAATTGCTAATTTTGAGTCATGGAGCACTTGGGAAACCTCCTGGAATCAAATCTTGTTTATTCCTGGCCTCCCTAGCGCATGTTTGCTTTTTATGCTTTATTGCCTGCTTTTTCAGTGTTTTAAGGCAATTGGGAAAGTTTGACTAGGTGAAGTTAACTTGTTTTTTGTCCTCCACATACTCCACTCTTTTCTCCTATGAAAAACATGTATGAGTTGTCCTTCCACCCACTATTATCTTTCTTAATTTATTTTTCCAATTCATGAGCTACTAGATAGTTTTGGAAACTGCTTTATGCACCTATGGGGGATTTGCTTAGATTTAGTAAGCCTGCTTTTGACTAGATTTGAATGGAATCTTCATGCATTAGAATCCCTCATGTAATTATTTATTGTGGCAGCCTATGAATTCATAGGGTTGGATATTGTACACTTATTCAATACAGATTAGTGTTCAGCTCCATATTCAGTCTCTTTTGTGAGTAATTTGCATGTGTAATTGGCAATTGTTGTGACCGTAATTGTTCTAACACCTGGGTTCAATTTCCACAAGATTGTATGGCTATACAGATGCAGATTTGGCTGGAATTATCTCAGAAAAGAATAGCACATCAGGTAGATGCTTTTTTTTGGGGTCTGCTATGAGTTCATGGTTTAGCAGGAAATAGTCCAGTGTTTCTCTTAGCACGGCTCAAGCAGAATACATAGAAGATTGCTCTGCTAAGTTGTGAAGCCATATGGATTCGGAAGCTGATATTAGGTCTCTTTGACCTGAAGATGGATACTACAATGATTCCATGTGATAACCAGAGTTGTGATGATAGAGAACCCTGTGTTCCATTGTAACACAGAAATTCGGTATTTCTACATACGAGATAAGATGCAGATGATGATGTTTCAGTATTCCCATACTGAAGATACAGATGATGTTTCAGTATTTACATACTGTAGATGTAGATGATGGTGATTTCAAATTTTTATACTGAATATATAGATGATGATGCTTTTAGTATTCACATACTGGAGATACAGATGGTGATAGTTCAGTATTCACATACTGAAGATGTAGATGATGATGGTTTAGATGATGATGTGTTGATGAAGCCTCTGTCTTGAGTAAAGTTCGAACACTTTCAAGACAAGCTTGGTGTGGTTCAAAAGGACCTTCCTCAAAAGGGGGAGTAGTGATGTTGCAGTGGGATTGTATCATCCCTGGGAACCTGCCCTAAAGTGATCCATTGACCTGAGTCCTCGAGAATGAAGAGGGATTGTATCATCCTGGGACATCTGTCCATAATAGATCTGGTGAATTTGGTCCTCGAGAATGTGGTGGGATTTCATCATTCCTGAATCTCGGTTCAAAATGTATCTGGAGGTCTCGACCCCTATGAATGTGGTGGGATTGCATCATCCCTGAACCTCAGTTCAAAATTTATCCGGAGGTCTCGGCCCCCGTGAATGTGGTGGGATTGCATCATCCGTGAACCTCGATTCAAAATGTATCCGAAGGTATCGACCCCCGTGAATGTGGTGGGATTGCATCATCCCTGAACCTCAGTTCAAAATGTATCCAGAGGTCTTGGCCCCTATGAATGTGGTGGGATTGCATCACCCCTGTGTCACGTCCCCGTCCCTCAACCAGTGAAGAGGACGCGATGAGCACATCAAATACAACCGGGCAACATGCCCCATGAACATAAACAGAAAACAAATGCTGGAATTAAGCATACACAGATGCAGTTATATTCAATCATACAGCGGAAGCAACACAACACATTTCTAGCATTTAACATCAATAAAAATTATAGAGATGCAGTAAACAACAGCACTTATCTTTTGAAGAAGAATTCACCCGCAACCAGCTACGTCGCTGCAACGTTCCACCCAACCATAGGCCAGCTTGCTCATCTATCTCTCAGCAACACTGCCACCCCCGAGCTGGGCATGATTCCTTCAGGATAAGGGTCAATTGTAGGCTTGCACATAGCCAAGGGGACACATAACAGCCAAACCAACACTGCTGGGTTTCACAGGCTTTCCACAGACAAGCCAAGCTAGCACAGTCCAAGGTTCAACCACTACATACCAGCAACCAAACAATCCATTCACAGCTCTGTGAAGAAGTCATAAACAACAGGGGACAGCCCCAAACAATGGAGGAGCACAGATCCAGTCTATAAGGAAACTCAGATTAGGTTTTGGCCCTAACGTGGCCAAAACAACTCAACAACAGCACCCAAACCAGGGTATATCAGCAGCCACAACACACCATGAAGGACAACAACAGTCCACAGTCCCAAACATGGAAATTCAGCCAACAGCACACACAATTCCTCAATAGAACGGTTGGGAAACATCACATAGTTCCAACAAAGGAGAAGAACAACTCCCAGCATGGACGGACAAGGGAAATTCAACCCACGAATTAGCAATCCACAGTGGTCCAAAACGAAATTGGAACCCACAGCCGGCAAAACTCATGGGGAAGGCAACAGCCCCAAACACAAATAGCGAGCATGGCTCACGGCATGGGAAAAACGACCCAAACATCTTGTGCGTGAGGAAAAACTCACACCCAACAGAAAAATGCACGGGAAAGACATACCCAATTTTCTGCGTGAGGATTCCAGCAGTAGAGGCCCTGCATGAGGAGAAAACAACTCCGATTTTGCCCGTGGATGAACAAAACAACAGCAAGGACGCAAATTACAGTACGTGGGTGCTTCAGCAACTCATGGAGCCCCAGAAAATGTCTGCGTGAGACTAAAATCGTCGAAAACCTGTGCGTGAGAAGCCAACAGACCAAAATTGTGGTGAGAGTGTAAAATTGACCAGGGAAGAGTGCGTGAGGGAGAAGAATGGGCAGACATGGGTGGAGTGGGAAATTGGGTAAGGATGACATCCTGCCACAACCACCACCACTTCAGCAATAACTCCCCCAACCACCAGCTGAAGCATTAAAGAGGTTGACAACAACAAAGGTGGCAAAACAACAAGGCAATAAAACATGGGTTTTTCCCCCATAACCAAGGTTTGACATCCCCCACCCCTTATCCTTCGGAATCATGCCCTTTTCATTCAACGTTGCACTGCTGTAGCTGGTTGTGGTTTATTTTAATTGATGTGTGGGTTTACATGATGCCAAAATATAAGGTGCCGGATAGCACGACAAACCATCAGCAAATATCCCCATTGCCGAACATACACAGCCAAATCGATGGTGGGGCTTTTTCCTTGAGCTCCTCACCACGATTAATTACAATATATACATCATGCAAACGGGGTCGAAACCGGGGACATGACATTCCCCTCCCCCTTGGAATAACACCGTCCTCGGTGTTCCATTACATATATACAATACATATACAATTGCACATCAAAAATTCCAAAATTGCAGATCTGCCCCACGTTCGATCATCTACTTTGAACGTTCAAGACCAAGCCTCTCGGCTTCCATGGACTTTTCCTGCTAGTTCTCAGCTTCCTGCTGATCCCGAAGTCTAGGAACTTTGTGGCTATCTCCTTCATCATGTTCCCTCATTGGACAGTCCCGGCGTAAATGATGTCCTCCGCATCTCCAGCATCTCACTAGCTGCTTCATCATTACCTGCTCAATTTCCTTTGAGTCTTCATGCTTGGACTGTTTCCTATCGGGTCGCTTGGACAAATGTCCCATTGCTGATCTACCTTCCTTTCCTTTGCTGATTGCTCCCAGAAGGCTTTTCACCTCCCTTTGCAAACCAA
>LPNX010989147.1:102666-186932 GCA_001517045.1 Pseudotsuga menziesii
GTTAGGCACCATCAAGGAACTGGGAAAAGTTGAATGCTAAGCTGGTGAGCTCGCTGTAGAGCTAGGAACACCTACACCAGAACTAGCCTGACTTCTATAACACCCACACACACACCCAGCACAAGGAATCAGTCCCTCTCTGCTACACAGTCCCTTAGGCCCTGCATTCCCTTCTAGTGCTATCCCGGGGTTGTGGAGAAGAAAGCCAGCCCTCTAGCTCTGTCTGTGTGGTCTCCAATCACCAGGTTTAAGCAAACCAAGGTCCCATCCCTGTTTCCTATTTACGTTTCATATCCACACACGTCTCACTGACATAATCCAAACCATCTCACTCATGTTATCACCAGACATGCAGTGCAGATGAGACATTTTCAAAATGTCTAATGGAGTTTCACCCAAACCCCATTTCCAAGATAAGGGAAAACCTTCCCATGCAGCTTGGCTCTTACAGGTCATCACACATGATCTTCTTGCAGTGTGTACTCCTGACACATTCATCAAATAGCCAAACAGTCAGTCATTACCTGATACTACAATCCAAATTGATCGTTCCGTAACCACGCAATGACATTAGCAATCGAATTCAATAAGAATTTGCGATTCTATCTACTACATAAATTGACTTGCTCAATTGTGGGTCTCTTGTAAGCAGCATTACTATGCTCATNACTGGTCAGGACCTTACCTCTCAATGCCGTTCTTAAAATAATCTACCTGAAACACAAGCTTCAACATCCAAACACAAGCTTATGCAAGCCAGTAGTGACTAGTAGTGGTCAGCAATATTTGAAATTCACAATTCAAATTTAACAACCTCTTTTACATGGTCGATTCTGGCATTGGTCAGGGTCTTACCTCTCAAAGCCATTCTCGAAGGAATCTACCTGAAACATGAGCTGCAATCTACCAAACACTTGGTAAGTCTAGATGCATATAACTTTTCATTGCTACAACCATTACTGAAGCATTTTCAGAATTTATAAAATTCAAATACTTCAAAGGTTAGTCACTTCAATGTTCTCAAAGCTCATTTACTTCATGCAATCATTATCATGCTAACATTGCAAGGTATAGTCATATCATTCATGCAATTAAATGAAGGTTTAGATACCCTTACTTCACATGCGTATAATTCATACCACCTTTCTCTTCAATAGAGCATTTATGGCAGCCACCTGATCATGACTATCCTGCATTCATAACAACCTTCAAAACAGTTCCAGGATTATCATTAATTCATCATTTCAGCTGTTAGTCATTCATGATATCACATGTACTCATCTCAATGCATTCATGCAATGCATCACAACATTTGCACCTTTACTTATGCAATCAGTCATTCACACCCTTCATAGGCATACATCCATTGCATAACAACAAGATTCATAAAATCTTCTTAATGCATGTCCATTCAACGCTACCTTGCATTGATTCAGGAATACCATGCATTCAACCATACCATGGCCTAACCGTGACTACCTCATATAGGATGCATGATTATAATTAATGTCATCAACATACATATATGCATGATACCTTTCTACATTCCAATGTCCACATGGTATGAGGTCTCTTACCTGGACCAACCCATGGAATCTGCCATAAGCAAACTCTTACCTGCATGGGTCTTCCTTACACCCTTTCCATGACCAATTTGATTGGTCCCTTGCAGGAGTTTGCAGCATTTGCTCACCAACTTTTGTCATGGACTTGTTGCCTTATCCCTTCTCCATGGGGTTGCTGGTCTCATCTTTCAGCATCCGCAACATATTCATCCGGGTCCATGTCATCATTGGTGTTTCCACTAATGCCAACATCAAAGCAATGATCATCATTAGTGGTACATTATAATATATAAAATTTCCAATAGTCTTACCAACCATGCAATATTCTATGCATGCAATACATATTCTCCTACATTTCAGCTATATACTTAGGAAATGTAGTTAAAGTCAGCAAGATAGGGTTTTAGGGAAAACTTCCCTTTTCAAGCCTTTCATCCTTGCATGGAACTCCCTTTCCACACAACAGCTGGTTGACTTCATAGTCCTTGCTGCCCCTGGGCATGCAACTATCCAGCTTTGTCCACTTGATAACAGCGGTCATCATTAGCACTTTGCTACTTCATTATCAGGTTCCGGTCACTTATCCTTGTTCCCCACTGGATAAGATTTCCAACGCCTATTCACATGCGTCATTCCGACCTCGGATGTGAAAACCACACCCCTTCTAAGAATGAAGACTTTCAGCAAACCTTTGCATTTTACCCACAGCTGCATTTTGGACTAGGTGCCAACTTCAGCCAACTCACTTCCCTTGCACCATTCATCTTTTATGCATTCCGGGTTCTACTATATTGCCCCAAACATAAAATCTTCTTTCCACAAGAACGACTGTCTCAAGGGACGACGGGGGTCAAGGGGGCTTGCCCCCTTGTGGCGGGTCGAGGGCAGCGCCCTCGTTTTTTTTTTGTTTGTTTGTAAATCTATGCTTTTCGCGCAATTTGGTGCATTAGCCCGCTGCCATTTTCTCATTTTCAGCCCCTGAAAATTCCCTATAAAACAGCCCAAAATTTCACTGAGAAACAGTTGAAATCGGCTCCAGGAACCATTGTTCCTTCCGCCGTATCGGCTCTCTAACCAATCTCGCAGCCGCAATGTTGGCTCCCTACTTCGATTTCCCAGCCGCAACGTCGGCTACCACTTCGATCTCCCAGCCGCAACATCGGCTACCACTTCGATCTCCCAGCCGCAACGTCGGCTCCTTTCCCATTCCTTCCTCCGCCGAACCGGCTCCCTGACCATTATGTCTTCCGCCGAATCGGCTCCCCAGAAGCTTCTACCTTCCGCAACGACGGCTCTCCGGGTGTTCCAACCCTTCCACAACTGCGGCTCCTCGGAAGCTCCAACCTTCCGCAACATATCGGCTGAATTCACATCGGATGCTGGACTGCTTTCCATCCGCAACGTCGGATCTTCAGAAGTTATTTCCATCCGCAACGGCGGCTCCAACCAATCTCCCTTCCACCGTATCGGCTCTCTAGGAGTTCCAAACCGTCTGCTCTTCCTTGGACAAACTTTCCTCATCGGGCGTCGGCTGAATCTCAAAACATCGGGCGTCGGACCATTCTCTCTTCCGATCGTTCCGACACTTAGCCAAATTTTCGATCTCCCTTTGGCATCGGCGATCGGACGACTCTTGGATCGGACGCGGGATTGCTCCGCCATCCGCAACGGCGGACGTTTTACTTTTCCAAGTCTTCCGCAACGATGGAAGTCCACTTCCTTCAACGGCCCGACCATTCCATACTTAGTCGGATTTTTGGAATTTTTCTGCGGCGTCGGCGATCGGATGGCTCTTCAAACTCTCCGCGGCGTCGGCGATCGGGCAGATCTTCAAACTCTCTGCGGCGTCGGTGATCGGGTGGATCTCGAATCGGATGAGGGATCGTTCTGCCATCTGCAACGGCGGATGGAGAGATCATTGTCTCGCCCACAACAACGGAGGTTAACTCCGTGAACCCTTCCGCAACATTCGGGCAGGGAACTTCAGCCATTTGCCCGCAACGGTGAATAGAAAATTCTCCAGCTCACCCGCAACAGTGGAATTCCACTTCCTCCTAGTCCGACTGCTCACACTTGGGCGATTTTTTCTGAATTCATTGCTGCTCTGCTAAACAGAGAAGGTAATTCTACCTTCTGTCACTGCATCTTCTTGGCCCATAGAGGCCCATTGTTGCAACCATGGCGCTCTGATACCATATTGTCACGTCCCCGTCCCTCAACTGGCGAAGAGGACGCGACGAGCACATCAAATACAACCGGGCAACATGCCCCATGAACATAAACAGAAAAAAAATGCTGGAATTAAGCATACACAGACGCAGTTATATTCAATCATACAGCGGAAGCAACACAACACATTTCTAGCATTTAACATCAATAAAAATTATAGAGATGCAGTAAACAGCAGCACTTATCTTTTGAAGAAGAATTCACCCGCAACCAGCTACGTCGCTGCAACGTTCCACCCAACCATAGGCCAGCTTGCTCATCTATCTCTCAGCAACACTGCCACCCCTGAGCTGGGCATGATTCCTTCAGGATAAGGGTCAATTGTAGGCTTGCACATAGCCAAGGGGACACATAACAGCCAAACCAACACTGCTGGGTTTCACAGGCTTTCCACAGACAAGCCAAGCCAGCACAGTCCAAGGTTCAACCACTGCATACCAGCAGCCAAACAATCCCTTCACAGCTCTGTGAAGAAGTCATAAACAACAGGGGACAGCCCCAAACAATGGAGGAGCACAGCTCCAGCCTATAAGGCAACTCAGAGTAGGTTTTGGCCCTAACGTGGCCAAAACAACTCAACAACAGCACCCAAACCAGGGTATATCAGCAGCCACAACACACCATGAAGGACAACAACAGTCCACAGTCCCAAACAGGGAAATTCAGCCAACAACACACACAATTCCTCAATAGAACGGTTGGGAAACATCACATAGTTCCAACAAAGGAGAAGAACAACTCCCAGCGTGGACGGACAAGGGAAATTCAACCCACGAATTAGCAATCCACAGTGGTCCAAAACGAAATTGGAACCCATAGCCGGAAAAACTCATGGGGAAGGCAACAGCCCCAAACACAAACAGCGAGCATGGCTCACGACATGGGAAAAACGACCCAAACATCTTGTGCGTGAGGAAAAACTCGCACCCAACAGAAAAATGCACGGGAAAGACATACCCAATTTTCTGCGTGAGGATTCCAGCAGTAGAGGCCCTGCATGAGGAGAAAACAACTCCGATTTTGCCCGTGGATGAACAAAACAACAGCAAGGATGCAAATTACAGTACGTGGGTGCTTCAGCAACTCGTGGAGCCCCAGAAAATGTCTGCGTGAGACTAAAATCGTCCAAAACCTGTGCGTGAGAAGCCAACAGACCAAAATCGTGGTGAGAGTGTAAAACTGACCAGGGAAGAGTGCATGAGGGAGAAGAATGGGAAGACATGGGTGGAGTGGGAAATTGGGTAAGGCTGACAGCCTGCCAGAACCACCACCACTTCAGCAATAACTCCCCCAACCACCAGCTGAAGCATTAAAGAGGTTGACAACAACAAAGGTGGCAAAACAACAAGGCAATAAAACATGGGTTTTTCCCCCATAACCAAGGTTTGACATCCCCCACCCATTATCCTTCGGAATCATGCCCTTTTCATTCAACGTTGCACTGCCGTAGCTGGTTGTGGTTTATTTTAATTGATGTGCGGGTTTACATGATGTCAAAATATAAGGTGTCGGATAGCACGACAAACCATCAGCAAATATCCCCATTGCCGAACATACACAGCCAAATCGATGGTGGGGCTTTTGCCTTGAGCTCCTCACTACGATTAATTACAATATATACATCATGCAAACGGGGTCGAAACCGGGGACATGACACCCTGAACCTCGGTTCAAAATGTATCCGGAGGTCTCGGCACCCGTGAATGTGGTGGGATTGTATCATCCCTAAACCTAGGTTCAAAATGTATCCAGAGATTTCGGTCCCCATGAATGTGGTAGGATTGCATCATCCTTAGACTTAGTCCTAAAGTGATAGGGACTAATTATCCCGTAATCAATCCGGTGGCTTCTGTTGTCGAGAATGTGGTAGGATTGCATCATCCTTGGAACTAGTCCTAAAGTGATAGGGACTGATTATCCCATAATCAATCCGATGACTTTGGTTGTTAAGAATGTGGTAGGATTGTATCATCCTTGGACTTAGGTCCAAAATTGATCCAAAGACTCTTTGTCTTTGTACTATGGATTGCAGGTTGTTGCTGTTTGAAAGATCGGAGTATGATGATGATGTTGCTATTCTAAAGATCAGAGTATGATGATGATGTAGCTGATCGAAAGGTCAAAGTGCTGAAGATGATGTTGCTGATCGAAAGGTAAAAGTATTGAAGATGTTGTTGCTGATCGAAAGGTCAAAGTGCTGAAGATGTTGTTGCTGATCAAAAGGTCAAAGATGTTGCTGATCGAAAAGGTCAAAGATGTTGCTGATTGAAACGGTCAAATTTGTTGCTGATCGAAGCGGTCAAGGTGTTGCTGTTGCTAAAGACTGAAGATTGAAGATGAAGAGTACATGATGTTGAAAATCTTCCAATGATCTATAGATGTGTTACCCTGATGATGTTGATGATGTTCTCTCTCTCTCTCCTATTATTGTTGTAGAATACCCTTCTCATTAAGGGGGAGTGTTGAAATATTGTAACTTTGAAGAATATTCTATATGTATCTTTTTTTGGTCCCCAATGGTCCTACCGGGAGAACCACTTGTATTAATTTATACCCTGATGCTTCTAATCGGAAGAACTAATAAGAGTCATGAGGTAGTCCCCTCTAATTGTAAAGGTGGGTCATTAGCACCCCAGTGTGGTTACTTGAGCCTACATGCGTAACTCAATCCTACATGATTAAATCGAGCCTACATGTCGGAATTGATAATTAAAGTGAACGGATGAATATAAATAGAGGTGTGGCGCTCCTCATTTGAAACACACATTCTCACTTGTGTAGCGCATTAGTGGAGAAGAGAAGAGTAGTTGGAGAAGGAGGAGGATCAGGCTTTGATCTCCTTGTTGGTTTTATATTTTATCTTTTGGGGCATCTATATTGAGGAAGCATTTGCTGGGTTTTTCCTAAGATAAATCTTTGTGTTCCTTTTGTATGGTTGTGCTTGTCTATCTTTCAGCGATCCTGTTTATATGATTTTGTTATGAAAATGAAATGAAATACTGATGTATTAGCTAAGTATATGAAAATTCAACAACAAATTGTTGGGATAAAGAATAAAAATAAAAAATTAGAAAATGCATCCCTAAAGAAGGAGGAGGAGAGAAAGTCTATGGAGAACAAGTGTAAAGACCTCATGGATAAAAATGATAAACTGATTAAGCAAGTAACTGGAAAAATTCCTACACAAGGAGCTAAACATATCATCTAGTATATGATTATAGTTGAAGAAACAAAACTTAGACCATATATTGACTATATTCTAGATAAAGAAATTGCCATGCATGATGCTAGACAGAGTAATACATGAGTTAAGAAAGTGTTGAACAAGAAGCCCATAGACAATGCAAACAATACAATTAATTTTCTGAATGGCATGACATAGGATGATTTAAAAGAAACATGAATTAAGGACATAATTAAGGAGAAAGGTCTGAATTTTTCCATCACCCCAAAACAGATCCCGCTGGAAGAACTGGTTTGCAACATTGAGAATACCATATGAAACCTGCTAGACGACAACGCTGAAGACATCAGACAAGAATGCTCTGTCGTCCTCAAAAACTTCAAACCACCAAAAATAAACATAACAAGGGAGGAAAACAGTGCCCTGAAAACACCGAGGAGAAGAAAATACATCGTTATTCTCAAAGCCGACGATGGAAACAAAACCATTGTAATGAAGAAGAAGGAATATGACCAGAAAATGGATGAGCATTTGGCATGTGGAAGCTACAAGAAGGTAAAAAAATACCCTATGAAAATAATCATGAAAGCAGTAACCGCAACCATAAAAAAACTCATCCTTGGATGAATGCACAAAACATAAACTCATCCCAAAGAGCTCAATGATGCCTCGCATATACGTTGCTCCTGTAATGTCCCCAAAATTTGAAAATAATTTTTTTTATTAGGTTAGTTAATTACTACCTGAATTGGACATTAGCTTAACTTCTGTGGAATGTGTCGAACTTTGTTTACGAAACTGAAATGTCGTAAGCTGTTCTTACCATTTCTAGATGTTTTCCCCGATGTGGTTATTAATGTAAATCTTTAATGTATTTAAGTCACTTGATCTGGTTTAGATGGTTATGATGTTCATTGATTACTTCTTATCATGCATTTGTGTGTATGTGTGACATTTTATTGCTTACTTACTGATTATAAGTTTTGTTTACTGGTTTATGTAAAATACCGACTTAACTTGTATAGTCAAGGGGTGGAGTGGCGGGACTTGTATCCCTTATAGGGTCACTTGGAGAGGTAACTAGTTTTACTTGAAGTTACATGGTTTACTTAGTTCATATTGAACCAATGCATCTCTTCTTTGTTTTGTGCAGGTGCACTAGGTGACAAAAGACTTGCTATAACAGTTTAAACAAAGACATACTACCTACGCTAATCTACATTACTGCTTTAGACGACAAAAGGACCAGAGTCCTATCTTAGTGAGTCTGATTGCTATTGTCATAGCATTGTTGTTTACGCATGGATGGGTTTGTTAGACCTACATCTAACTGGTTATAATTATTACTATGGTTTTGAGACTTCATTACTTGGTCCCTATGCTTAATATTTAAGATATATGCTTGGAGTATTTTTGTGTCCACAGGTTTGGAAGGCTTTAAGTCTCAAGACTTAGCCATGATATAAATAAAGTTTAAAGTTTTTATACAATATGTTAATGTATGCTAAACAATTCATGGAATATTTCCTATCCCATGAATCCTGGCTTTATCCTAAGTCAAGATGGGCATGACATGGGGTTTTGATGCACAAAAAAATTCCAATATCAAATTGTGTTTTGGGGTTTAAGAACTATAGGGGGATAAAAATTGACGTTGGTGGTGGGCAGGGTGGCAGAGTAAATGCTCCTCGGGATGTGTGGGTCTCAATCCCTAATCTTGGGCTATCGTGGAAGAATGAGTCATTTGGCAGTTCGATGGTGGATCTCTATTCGGATCTCTGGTTTGTTTCGCTGCGTGAGTTTTGGCTTGCATTTGTCCTTTGGAAGGTATGATTTCCATTATGGTTTTGGAACATTGTTTACTTGTTTTTTCAGTTCGGAGGACTAGTATAATTCTCACGATTCTTTGTCTCTAGTTTGCAGGGGGAAGGATTCCCTTGCGTGGGTTGTGGGTCTTTTCTAGTTGCCGACGGATACACTTCATGGGTAAGCCATGTACCAACAAGATCTGATCTTTTTACCTTTGCGTAGATTTGTTTGTCTGAACTTCAAGCTCGATGTTTGTAGTGTTAAATGAATACTTGTGTTGGTTATGGGTTTCAACTGTGTATCGATCGGTTTGTAAATAATGAAAGGCATCCAGATATTAGTATGCAGTTTGGGGTTTAAGTGGTTTGGGTTTGGCGCATTTGAGCCATGATTATCACGACTCTGCTCTGTAATATTTTTGGGTTGATAGCTTTAACTTGTGACCTTGACAGTTAAAGGAGACTCGGTGTTTTAGTTATAATGTTGGATTTCGAATGGTGGAAGCACCATTGCTTGCAATGGTGCATCGGTTTGGAATCATGACTGTGTATTTTACACTTATAAATTACGGTGGTATAAAATATATGCATTCACTGCTGTGTATCATTTGTGGATGTGATTCCTAGCTTGGCAAGGTTTTGAATCTGCGTGAATTGATGTCTATAATTTAAATTCTTGTTTTGGGTTTCTTAAAAGAGTTGATTTGGATTTAGATCCATGCCATTGCTGGCAATGACACTCTTTCCAATTCACCTCTGTGTAATGTAATGGTGAATTGTTGATTTATGGTGATTCGTGGTGTTTTTTACTTACATGTACATTATCTTGGGAATGGTCATGAATTATGGTGCTTAACCTTGCGAAAGGGATGTCGGTGATATGATAGCATAGACAATGGTTAATTTTTTATAGTTTATGTTAAAGGGTTTCCTCTGTCTCTCAGCCGTGAGCCTCAAAATGATTACAATGTATAAATTGAGTTCATTACTGTGTGGAAATGTTTGAATATGATTTACAACGTGTATATTTTGTTTGGTATTTTAATGTGTGGAAACGCTGATAGGGAAACGGTTTCATTTTAATCCTTCATCCATTTTAAATGTTGTAGCACAGACTATGTGGAATGATTATAAGTTATTACAGCATTGATAAAATATTGTGAATCGAACCTTACGGGATTCAACGCTGGTCGTGGTTGGAATGTAACCCTATTTTTTAAACCGTGAACTCACAGCAGGCTTCCCTTGTGTGGGTTGTGTGTCTTTTTTGGTTTCCAACGCATAAACTTCATGGGTAATCCTTGAACCAACAAGCTACGAGCTTGTTACCTCTGCATAGAGTTGTTTGTCTGGGCTTCAAGATCGATGTTTGTAGTGTTAAATGAATACTTGTGTTAGTTAGGGGTTTCGATTGTGTGCGGATCTGTTTGTAAATAATGAAAGGCATCCAGAGATGCGTATGCAGTTTGGGGTTTAAGTGGTTTGGGTTTGGCGTCTTTGAGCCATGATTATCACGACTCTGCTTTGTAATATTTTGGGTTGATAGCTTTAACTTCTGACCTTGATGGTTGAAGGAGACTCTATATTTTAGTTATAATGTTGGATTTCGAATGGTTGAAGAACCATTGCTTGCAATGGTGCATTGGTTTGGAATCATGACTGTGTAGTTTATACTTATAAATTACGATGGTATAAAATATATGCATTCACTGCTGTGTATCATTCGTGGATGTGATTCCTAGTTTGGCAAGTTTTTGAATCTGCGTAAATTGATGTCTATAATTTAAATTCTTTTTTTGGGTTTCTTAACAGAGTTGATTTGGATTTAGATCCATGCCATTTCTGGAAATGTCACTCTTTCCAATTTGCCTCTATATAATGAAATGGTGAATTCTTGATTTATGGTGATTTGTGGTGTGTTTTACTTACATGTACATTATCTTGGGAATGGCCATGAACTGTGGTTCTTAACCTTGCAAAAGGGATGTCGTTGATATGATAGTGTAGACAATGGTTAATTGTTTATAGTTTATGTTAAGGGGTTTCCTCTATCTCTCGGTCGTGAGCTCAAAATGATTACAACGTATAAATTGAGTTCATTACTGTGTGGAAATGTTTGAATACGATTTACAGTGTGTATATTTTGTTTGGTATTTTAATGTGTGGAATCGTTGACAAGGAAACAGTTTCATTTTAATCCTTCTTGCATTTTAAATGTTGTAGCGCCGACTGCGTGGAATGATTATAAGTTATTATAGCGTTGATAAAATATTGTGAATCGAACCTTACAGGATTCGATGCTGGTCGTGGTTGGAATGTAACCTTGGTTTTTAAGCCGTGAGCTCATAGCATGCTTCCCTTGCATGGGTTGTGGGTCTTTTCTGGTTGCCAATGAATACACTTCACGGGTAAGCCCTCTACCAACAAGCTCTGAGCTTGTTACCTCTGCGTAGAGTTGTTTTTCTGATATTCAAGCTTGGTGTTTGTAGTGTTAAATGAACACTTGTGTTGGTTAGGGGTTTCGACTATGTACCGATCTGTTTGTAAATAATGAAAGGCAGCCAGATATGCGTATGCAGTTTGAGGTTTAAGTGGTTTGGGTTTGGTACCTTCGGGCCATGATTATCACGACTCTACTCTATAATATTCTTGGGTTGATAGCTTTAACTTGTGACCTCGACGATTAAAGGAGACTCTGTGTTTTAGTTAAAATGTTGGATTTCAAATGGTGGAAGCACCATTGCTTGCAATGGTGCATTGGTTTGGAATCATGACTGTGTAGTTTATACTTTTAAATTACGGTGGTATAAAATATATGCATTCACTACTGTGTATCATTCATGGATGTGATTCCTATCTTGGGAAGGTTTTGACCTGCGTAAATTGATTTCTGTAATTTAATTTCTTGTTTTGGGTTTCTTAACAGAGTTGATTTGGATTTATATCCATGCCATTATTGGCAATGACACTCTTTCAAATTCTCCTCTCTGTAATTTAATGGTGAATTGTTTATTTATGGTGATTCGTGGTGTGTTTTACTTACATGTACATTATCTTGGGAATGGCAGTGAACTGTGGTGTTTAACCTTGCGAAAGGGATGTCGTTGATATGATAGCACAAAAAATGGTTAATTGTTTATAGTTTATGTTAAGGGGTTTCCTTTGTCTCTCAGCCATGAGCCTCAAAATGATTACAATGTATAAATTGAGTTCATTACTGTGTGGAAATGTTTGAATATAATTTATAGCGTGTATATTTTGTTTGGTATTTTAATGTGTGGAAACGTTGACAGGGAAATAGTTTCATTTTAATCCTTCTTGCATTTTAAATGTTGTAGCACATATTGCATGGAATGATTATAAAGTATTACAGCGTTGATAAAATATTACGAATTGAACCTTACAGGATTCGATGCTGGTCGTGGTTGGAATGTAACCCTAGTTTTTAAACCATGAGCACATAGCAGGCTTCCCTTGCATGGGTTGTGGGTCCTTTCTCGTTGCCAATGCATACACTTCATGGGTAAGCCCTATACAAACAAGCTCTAAGCTTGTTACCTTTGTGTATATTTGTTTGTCTGAGCTTCGAGCTTGGTGTTTGTAGTGTTAAATGAATACTTGTGTCGGTTAGGGGTTTCGACTATGTACCGATCTGTTTGTAAATAATGAAAGGCATCTAGAGATGCGTATGTAGTTTGACGTTTAAGTGGTTTGGGTTTAGTGCCTTCTGGCCATTATTATCATGACTTTGCTCTGCAATATTTTGGGTTGATAGCTTTAACTTGTGGCCTCGACGGTTAAAGGAGACTCTGTGTTTTAGTTAAAATGTTGGATTTCGAATGGTGGAAGCACCATTGCTTGCAATGGTGCATTGGTTTGGAATCATGACTATGTAGTTTATACTTTTAAATTACGGTGGTATAAAATATATGTTAACTTTTCATATGCTTATCTAAGACATCAGTACTTCATTTCATTTTCATAACAAAAGCATATAAACAGGATCATTGAAAGATAGACAAGCACAACCATACAAAACAAACACAAAGATTTATCCTGGGAAAACCCTAAAGGGAAAAACCTAGCAAAAAATTCCTCAATATATATGTCCCAAAAAGATAAAAGATAAAAGATAAAACCAGCAAGGAGATCAAAGCCCGATCCTCCTCCTTCTCCAGCTACTTCTCTTCTCCACTAATGCTCTACACAAGTGAGAGTGTGTGTTCAAATGAGGAGAGCTACACCTCTATTTGTATTCATCCATTCACTTCAATTAACTCATCCGACATGTAGGCTCGAGTTACACATGCAGGCTCAAGTAAACACATTGGGGTGCTAATGACCCACCTTTACAATTAGAGGGGACAACCTCATGACTCTTATTAGTTCTTCCGATTAGAAGCATCGGGGTACAATATAATACAAGTGGTTCTCCCAGTAGGACCATTGGGGACCACGAAAGATACATATAGAATATTCTTTGAAGTTACAATATTTCAACACTCCCCCTTAATGAGAAGGGTATTCTACAACAACATCAACAACAACAATAGTAGGAGAGAGATAGAGGGCATCATCAGCATCATCAGGGTAACACATCTATAAATCATTGGAATCCTTTCAACATTATGTAGTCTTGATCTTCAATCTTCAGTCTTCATCATCATTAATACTTTGACTGCTTCGATCAGCAACATCTTCAGCACTTTGACCTTTCGATCAGCAACATCATCTTCAACACTTTGACCTTTTGATCAGTAACATCATCTTCAGCACTTTGACCTTTTGATCAGCAACATCGTCTTCAGCACTTTGACCTTTCGATCAGCAACATCATCTTCAGCACTTTGACCTTCGATCAGCAACATCATCTTCAGCACTTTGACCTTTCGATCAGCAACATCATCTTTAGCACTTTGACCTTTCGATCAGCAACATCATCTTTAGCACTTTGACCTTTTGATCAGCAACATCATCTTCAACACTTTGGCCTTTCGATCAGCAACAACATCATCATCATACTCTAATCTTTTGATCAGAAACATCATCATGAAAATATCATCATCATCAAAACATCATTATCATCAAAACATCAACATCATCAAAACATCAACATCATCATCATCAAAACATCAACATGATCCTTCATTTCGGAATTACGGGATCAACATGTCTGTGGTACTCAGACGATCCTTCCTGTTGGAATTACGGGATTTAGGTCTTTATGGAGTTACTAGCGATCCTTCCTTTAGGAATTACGGGATCAACACATTTGTGGAGCCCATACGATCCTTCCTTTTGGAATTATGGGATCAAGTCTTTACGGAGCTACTAACAATCCTTCCTTTTGGAATTACAGGATTTAGGTCTTTACGGAGTTGCTAACGATCCTTCCTTTCGGAATTATGGGATCAACACATTTGTGGAACTTAGACAATCCTTCCTATTGGAATTACAGGATCAACACGTCTGTGGAACTCAGACAATCCTTCCTATTGGAATTACGGGATCAAGTCTTTACGGAGCTACCAACGATCCTTCCTTTTGGAATTACAGGATTTAGGTCTTTACGGAGTTACTAACGATCCTTCCTTTTAGAATTATAGGATCAACACATCTGTGGAACTCAGACAATCCTTCCTATTGGAATTATGGGATCAAGTCAACGATCCTTCCTTTCGGAATTACGGGTTTTAGGTCTTTACAGAGTTACTAACGATCCTTCCTTTCGGAATTATGGGATCAACACATCTGTGGAACTCAGAAAATCCTTCCTGTTGGAATTACGGGATCAAGTATTTGATCCTTCCTTTCAGAATTATGGGATTTAGGTCTTTACGGAGTTACTAACGATCCTTCCTTTCAGAATTACGGGATCAACACAGTTGTGGAACTCAAACAATCCTTCCTATTGGAATTACGGGATCAACACACGTTCTCGAGTACCGAATTCACTGGATCTATTCTGAACCAAGGTTCAAGGATGATACAATCCTACTAGCTTCTTGATGACCGAAGTTCACCGGATCCGTTCTGAACCAAATTTCAAGGATGATACAATCCTGCCACCTTATCGATGACCGAAGTTCACCGGATTCGTTCTGAACCGAAGTCCAAGGATGATACAATCCTGCCACCTTCTCGATGACCGAAGTTCACCGGATCCGTTCTGAACTGAAGTCCAAGGATGATACAATCCTGCCACCTTATCGATGACTGAAGTTCACCGGATCCGTTCTAAAACGAAGTCCAAGGATGATACAATCATGCCACCTTCTCAATGACCGAAGTTCATCGAATCCATTCTGAACCGAAGTTCAAGGATGATACAATCCTGCTACATTCTCGATGACCGAGGTCACCAGATCACTTCTGGACATATGTCCCAGGATGATACAATCCTGCTACATTCTCGATGACCGAGGTCACCAGATCACTTCTGGACATATGTCCCAGGATGATACAATCCCTCTTCATTCTTGAATACTGAGGTCTTCGGATCACTTTAGGGAAAGTTCCCAGGGATGATACAATCCCGCTGTAACATCACTACTCCCCCTTTCAGGGAAGGTCTTTCCAAACCACACCAAGATTGTCTTGAAAGTGTTCAAACTTTACCCGAGATAGAGGCTTTGTCAATGCATAATCATCTAAACCATCTTCATCTACATCTTCAGTATGTGAATACTGAACTATCACCATCTGTATCTCCAGTATGTGAATAATGAAGGCATCATCATCTATATCTTCAGTATAGAAATAATGAAACCATCATCAACTCTATATTCGGTATAGAAATACAGAGTCACCATCATCTGCATCTACAGTATGTAAATACTAAAACATCATCTATATCTTCAGTATGGGAATACTGAAATCATCATCATCTATATCTTTATCTTGTATGTAGAAATACCAGATTTCTATGTGTTACAACGGAACCCAGGGTTCTTTGTTATCACAACTCTCGTTATCACATAGAATCAATGTAGTATCCATATTCAAGTCAAGGAGACTTGATATCAGCTTCCGAATCCATATGGCTTCACAACTTAGTAGAGCAATCTGCTATGTATTCTGCTTTTGCCATTCTAAGAGAAACACTGGACTGTTTCCTGCTAAACCATGAACTCATAGCAAACCCCCCAAAAAAGCATCTACCTAATGTTCTTTTCCTGTCTGAGATACTTCCAACCCATTCTAAATCTGTGTAACCATACAATCTATACTCATGGCTACCATCATATTATACACTAAAGTCTATAGTCCCTTTCAGATATCTCATCACATGTTTTGCAGCTACTAGGTGAACTCATCTTGGTTGAACAAGATATTGACTTAAGGTTTTCACAGCAAAACAAATGTCTGGTCTGGTATTTGTTAAGTACATCAATGACCCAATGATCTATCTGTAATGAGTCACATCCATTGACTCTGATGAGTCACCAGCTAACAGCTTCAGGTTGGAGTCCATGGGTGTGGCCATGACTTTGCATTCCAACATATTGAACATCTTCAATATCTCTACCACATACTTTCCCTGGTTGAGAAATATTCCTTCTTAACTTTGCCATACTTCCAGACCTAGGAAATAATGCATTAACCCAAGGTATTTCATCTCAAATTCTTATGCTATTTTCTTCTTGCTTTCCATGATCTATTTCTCATTCCCTGTCAAGAATAAGTCATCCACAAGATGATAGGTTCATCTTCTACAACCTTGGGATAAAGGTTAGGATCAGCTTTACTCTTTGTAAAGCCCATAATTGACAAGAAACTGTCTATCCTTCCATACCAAGCTCTGGGAGCTTGCTTCATGCCATAGAGGGCCTTCTTCAACTTGTATATGTGAGTCCATTTGTCTTCAACTTCAAATCCTTGTGACTATTTGATGAAAAAATCTTCCTCAATCATTCCATTAAGGAAGGCTTGTATTTACTTCATCATGGAAGAGACTACCATGATAGTTCTAAAGGAAGTGTACCTTACTTCCTGGAGTAAGTGTCTCTTCAGAATTAATTCCCTCTTTCTGATAGAAACCTCTAGCCACAAGTCTTTCCTTACTTTTATCAACAACATATTTTATCTTGCAAATCCATTTGGAAGATACCACATTCTTGCTTTCTGGTTTGATTACTCTATCCCAAACATCATTCTAGTATCATAACATCTTCCATGAGTTCATCTTGTCAGGTCATCAACATATCCTAGTCTTCTACATTCAATCTTGAAGGTTGGAACCCACTTTACTCTTGGTAAAGTCTCAATCCATTATGAAGCTATCCATCATGTCGTACCATTTCGAACTCATATATCTTCTATAGTCACTCCCGCTGAAGTGGAGTATCATCTTCCATCTTCATTTTGTATAGGTGGTTCTATGCTTGATATATATTGGTCAATAGAGTATGTCATGTCATAGTCTATTATTTCTGAGGCAAATCATGAACCTTGCTTTGTACACTTTTTCTTGTAGATCCATATGGAGGATAATACGTACTTCCCTTTATGTCTCAAAATCATATCATATACATCATTCCCCATGATCAAATATTATTCTTTGATCATAGCTTCTTTCATCTTGAGTTATCTCTCATACCCATGGTGGTCTTCATCCTTCAAGGTGGATCTACTGCTCTCTGAAGCTTTTTCTTTCGTCATGGTGTCTTTGACCCTGGGAGCTTCAGATTTTATTGGAGTGAATCTTGAATTATCATCACTTGTTCTTCGAAACAAGTCTCATCCTTCTTGTAGGAGGTTGTACAAGACCTTTCCTACAATTCAAATGCACCAGTTGCATGGTTAGAACTATTTCATAAAACATATGCATAATGAAAAATTCTTATGCATCATGAAACTGTTTAGCCAATACAACATTCATCCATATCTTATAGAAACTTTCTAGATGCCTTCCATTTCTATCATGACATTATTGAGATTGTGTACTAATCCAATATGTCAGCAAGGAGGCTTCATTATAAATAAGTAGCAATGGAGAGTTGTATAGCACCATCAGATACTTACCCATCACATGTATATTAGTAGTATATAGTCATTAATGCAAACAATCTATCATGCATAACACATCAACTGAATATAATCAAATGTATCACAAAACAATATCATGAAATGACAATTGAATACTTATCTTTTATTTGTTTCATGGGTAGACTCCATCTTGATCATTCTACTTTATCATCTTCTCCATTCATGAAATCATCATTTCTTATACAAATGATAAGATGAATAAGAGGTTCTTCAAGAATTGAGTTCTTCATATTCCTCATTGCATGAGGGATATTCTTTGAATGGTGAGAGCTTGATCTTCAATTGCTCCCATATTCTTCTTCTCTTCTTATGAGTCAAGCTGAAAGTAATTAATTCCTTCTAGCATACATTCTTTGCATGAATAAATCCCATGATCCTGGGAGGTCATTCAAGGTGGCTATCACCACTTTTGCATTCTTCACTTCTTCTTTTACCTCTTCAATTTGTTTCTTAAGGTCATCTTCTGATGTATGTTCTTTACTTCAAATAGCTTGGTCAAGGAATCAAACATCTCTTTCGGTGTATTTAAGGAAGACACTTGTGGTACAAGTTGATCCGTGATTGAATCAACAATGATCTTCTTGGCCTTGACCAAGTTCTTTTGGTGTAAGGCTTTGAGCCTCATCTCCCTCTGGAACCTCTCTACTCATGTAGGTGTCCAATTCATTTTCTTCAGAGAGATCAAATACTTCCATGCTTGGAAGTTGTCAACTTCATCAAGCTTATCATCAAGCTGATGTGATATATCACTTTGAAATGAGAACCTCAAATCCAAATAGCAAAAGATTAGATCTTACTGATTTTAGGTGTCTATCCTGCTTCCGGAGCTGGCTGATCTAGGGTTTGTTAGAGAAACCCTAATTTTAAAAACTTGGAATCTTTCAGATATGATTGTATATAAATGTATATCACTTCAAATGGATCTATCCAATGTACTCCTTTTCTGAAAAAAATGGAGGGAAGCTCCTGGAACAGGAAGCCCTAGTTTTCCAATTTCTTCTGCAGAAATGCCTGTTACTGTTTCTGTGATATCTCCGAAGTTACTACTTCTCTATGTCTAAAATTTTTCACTGAGGTAACCTCACATGTACCTGATCCAACAGCACATGTTTCATCAGAATTTGTTTCACCAATTGGGATTTATGATCATTTTCCCAAGGTGACCTGTTACAGGACTGTTCAGAATAGTGGAGTTGTACGGAATGCCACGTGTCACTCGTTCATCTTAAGGTTCTGAAATTCAAAAAAAAAAGTACAGTCCATTATATTTCTATAAAATCTTCAGGAATTCCATTTGGACCTTTGTATCTCAAGCTATAACAATTTTCCCTAGGTTTCCTATTTAGGGATGAATTCTGGAAGAGGCTGGGACCCTAACTTGGAGGGATCATATCTCCTAGAATATAGCGAATCTGAGGCTGAATTTTGGACAATGTGTTCATCAGGATTATATAGTAGGTATCTGCAATGTTCAGCTCCTGAAAATTCATAAATATTGGGATATAGTGAATATACCAAAACTTAGCAGTTTTAGTATTTAGGGTTTTTCTAGCTCCAGGTCAAACTAGGGTTTGACTTTCCCGGAGTTTCACCCAACCAAAAATCTTGATCCAGGTCTCTAAAATTCGATTTTGATGAGGAGAGAAATCGTATGTTGGGATCACTCAAAAATTATTCTTCTACAAGAAGCCCTAATTTCCCACACCGAAAACTGAAAATGCTCAGAATCGAATTCCGCTTTGGCCGAAAGATGCGCCCTTCAATGGAGAGTCAGCCTAGCCTTCTTTTGCTGATCGATTGTGGAGAGAGAACAAAAAAGTAAGAAGCCTTAGATTCTATATCTGCACAATTTCTTCTTTTCAGGGTGGCTCTGATACCATGTTAACTTTTCATATGCTTAGCTAAGACATCAGTACTTCATTTCATTTTCATAACAAAAGCATATAAACAGGACCACTGAAAGATAGACAAGCACAACCATACAAAAGGAACACAAATATTTATCCTGGTAAAACCCTAAATGGAAAAACCCAGCAAAATCTTCCTCAATATAGATGTCCCAAAAAGATTAAAGATAAAAGATAAAACTAGCAAGGAGATCAAAGCCTGATCCTCCTCCTTCTCCAGCTACTTCTCTTCTCCACTAATGCGCTACACAAGTGAGAGTGTGTGTTCAAATGAGGAGAGATACACCTCTATTTATATTCATCCATTCAATTCAATTAACTCATCCGACATGTAGGCTCGAGTTAATCATATAGGCTTGAGTTACACATGTAGGCTCAAGTAACCACACTGGGGTGCTAATGATCCACCTTTACAATTAGAGGGGACAACCTCATGACTCTTATTATTTATTCCGATTAGAAGCATCAGGGTACAATATAATACAAGTGGTTCTCCCGGTAGGACCATTGGGGACCACAAAAGATACATATAGAGTATTCTTCGAAGTTACAATATTTCAACAATATATCCATTCACTACTGTGTATCATTCGTGGATGTGATTCCTAGATTGGCAAGGTTTTGACTCTGTGTAAATTGATTTCTGTAATTTAAATTCTTGTTTTGGGTTTCTTAACAGAGTTGATTTGGATTTAGATCCACGCTATTACTGGAAATGACACTCTTTCCAATTCTCCTCTGTGTAATGTAATGGTGAATTGTTGATTTATGGTGATTCATGGTGTTTTTTACGTACATGTACATTATCTTGGGAATGGCCATGAACTGTTGTGTTTAACCTTGCGAAATGGATGTCATTGATATGATAGCATAGGCAATGGTTATTTGTTTATAGTTTATGTTAAGGGGTTTCCTCTGTCTCTCGTTCGTGAGCCTCAAAACGATTACAATGTATAAATTGAGTTCATTACTGTGTGGAAATGTTTGAATATGATTTACAGCGTGTATATTTTGTTTGGTATTTTAATGTGTGGAAACATTGACATGGAAACGGTTTCATTTTAATCCTTCTTGCATTTTAAATGTTGTAGCGCAGACTGTGTGGAATGATTATAAGTTATTACAACGTTGATAAAATATTGTGAATCGAACCTTACGGGATTCAATGCTGGTCGTGGTTGGAATGTAGCCCTAGTTTTTAAACTGTGAACTCACAATATTCAATCCTGGATATGTGGGTTGTAAATGATGTGTGTGTGGATATTTGGGTTTGGCATGAATGCCGACACGATTCGATCCTATAACCTTTTTATTTATGAGATATATGTTAATGTATTTTGTATTAGGTTATGGTTGATTTATTATGTTATAATCTCTTCAGAGATACGATTTTGATAATGTATTTCATGTTAGGTTATAAAGTATATAGTGTGGTTATGAAATATGAGGCACTTGTGCCTACAGACCTTAGAGGTCTCGATAGCTTAGCTTGGCATTCGATGTTGTTGTTTATAAAATTGAAATGATTTGTGATAGTTTGTTTTTATGATATTTTATTTAAAGTGTAAGCAAATTATGTTTAAGTTTTAATATTCCACATAGAGATTAGGATAATACTATAGATAATGGTTTGGTTTATTTATAAATAATATGATCCTGCTCGCAATATGAAATCTTCCAGCAGAGATAATATATAGGCTCTGTTTTAAATAATTCTAGGTTTTGAACTTGAAAGAAATAAACAGGAAATAAATTGTAGACATAAATAGAAACCAAACCCTCCTATAGATAAAACTAAAGGTGTTTAATTCGTCATGAATAAAATATATTAGAATAGCCTGGTTGAATAGAAAAAGATAATATAACCTTTGATAAAAGAAATACATCTGCTAATAAACAATGAGTTTAACTTGTAAGAGAAGAAAGTAGAAATGCAAAAAAATATAACCTAGCTTATAGAAGACAGTTATTAAATAATCATTCAGAATTTAGTATATTATTTTTAATAATAGAACCTGTGCAGTTTGCAAGGGAAAAATCAAGAACCCCATACATGCAAGATGAAGCTGTTTTAATGGCTGAAAATCCTGCACACTCAAATACCCAGTATTAACAAATTCATAGATAGATCTAACCTCTGTTTAGATAGCCGAATGACTTGGGAACTACCACGTTCCACCCAACCATGACTCGGAACCGTTCCTGGTTTCAATCTAGATCCCCCCAAGATGGTTCCAACATGCAAGTATCTTAGAGATCCTAAGGTAAGGCTTCCCTTTCTGGGATAGCAGGTTCTGTGTCAATTCTCCTTTTCCTCTCAGGAAAAATGTTCTCCAGGAAATCTCTTGAGAATAATCAGGAAAGAATATGGAATCAAGAAAATATCCCCAAGCCTCTCTTTAGCTTGGATTTTTATTGGTAGAATTTTCATTCAAAGGGGTAGTTAAATCAAGAATCATTTGATTTCTTGAATTAACCCTTTTTATTTAATTTAGGTAATTTTAATATTTAACTTAGGAACTTTTGACAAGTTCCTATTTTGACTCTCGTAGGTATTTTAATATTTAGTTATCATGAGTAATAATAATAACATATGGATCCTTTCTTTATTTCTTATAGCTATTAGTATTATTACTATGCTTACACTTTATACATATCATGTATAAATTATATATATATCATTTGTTAACATTTTATCCTTGGGTATCTTATATCATGATCCCTAAACATATGACACTTTTCTTTTAGCTGTAGTCACTTTCTTTAATAAGGCCTTCAGGTAGGAGTTAGTTCAACTAGGTTAGGCAACTCTAAACCTCCTTGCATGTTGGATTCCCTCGTATAACATGGTAGTTCTTCGGTAATTGATGAGACACAGAAATTAAAAATTTCATTTAATCACTTAGAAATAAGTAAGATGAGATCAATGCTTTATCCGAGTCGTTTTCACTCGACATCATTAATTCTTTTCTGTAACTCCTAGCTCTTATCTAGATCCCATACTCAACGCTAAAAACATGGAGTTACAAACTTAGTACAATTTCATAGCTCCTCGCTCAACACTAATTCTAGGATGCACTTGTAGGATACACCTAGGGATATAATGGTCAAGGATCCGATGTTCCAGATATTAGGATCAACATCAACTTGGAAGGATCCAGGGATTATTCCCAACACTTCCAATTTATCTTTTCATGTGCTTCAGAGCTTCATGCTCAACACAAATGTCTCATAACTCATGTGTTCTATAGCTTCTCGCTTAACACAATTATAAATACTCATGGGCTCTAGAGCTTCTCTCTCAACAAAAAAATCAAATACCCATGTGCTCCAGAGCTCCTTTCTAAACACAAAACATCTCATCAATTATGTGCTTCAGGGTCCATGCTCAACACATAAAATCACACACACACACACACACACACACACACACACACACACACACACACACACACATATATATAACATATGAAATTGTCTTACGTCCAATATATCAAACAATCATCGTGTTCATATGCATTGGGGTCTTAGACCCAATATACCAATTAAACATCAAAGTAACATCATAATCAATGGGGCTTATGCCCATAAGTGTTAGGTCAAAATTTGGGATTTTACATCCCTCCCCTATTAGAACAACACCATCCCTGGTGTTTTAGGGACTCGAAATGAAATCATGAAACAAGGACAGGTAAGCCTTTCTCATGGCAGCTTTATTCTTCCAAGTATCCTCATCGGCATTGAAGTGCCTCCATTGCACTTTAAACTAGACTATGGTGCACTTCCTGAGCTGCACCTCTCTCTTGTCCAGTATATCAAGGGGTTTAGGTGAAAACTCCCCTTCAGGTTCTACCTGTAATAAGGACCAATTAATCGCATGTTTAGTATCATAAACATATTTATTTAATAAGGATGCATGGAAAACATTATGGACTCTTATGTGAGCGGGTAACTCTAGTTCATATGCCACTGGCCCTCTCTTGGCCAATATCTTAAAGGGTCCAAAAAATCTAGGTGCTAACTTACCACACCTTCCTAAGCTCAACGAGCTTCATTTTTCTTTTACTTTCAAGTAAACATGGTCGCTTATTTGATAATCTTTATCTTTTCTTTTATTATCCACGTAGATTTTTTGGTGGTCTTGTGCTTCTTTAAGATTCAGTTGGACCTTGGTAACCAATTTTTCCAAGTCCTTTAGTAAGTCAGGCCCTAACATGAGCCGATCCATTGGGCTATCCCAAGTAACTGATGTTCTACACTTCCATCCATAGAGTACCTCAAAGGGACTCATCTTGGAGGAAGTTTGGTATCCATTGTTATATGCAAACTCTGTAAGATGTAGGTAATCTTCTCACTTGGTGGGGTTGTTCATGAAATACATACTAAGCATATCCTCTACAACCTGGTTTAACCATTCGGTCTTCCCGTCTATCTGCAGGTGGTAAGCAGTACTAAATTTCAACTGAGTTTCTAATCTGGAGAATAAGGATATCCAAAAGTTCTTGGTAAAATTAGTATCTCGATCAAAGATGATTGCCATGGGTATCTTGTGCAATCTAAATATGTCCTTTAAGAATATGTCGACAATGTGTACTGCCTTGTAGGTCGACTTCATTGGAATGAAGTGTGCTGCTTTTGACAATTTTTCAACTACTACAAAGAAAGAATCATTTTGCTTCTTACTCTTATGTAGGCCCATGGTAAAATCCATAATAATGACCTCCCGCTTCCATTCCAGAATGGGTAATGGCTGCAACAACCCTGAAGGATATTGGTGCTCAGCTTTGACTAGCTGACATTCTTGACATTTTGCAATAAAAATCTCTATGTCGACCTTTAAATTTGGCCAGAAAAAAGTGTTTCTTAACTGTGGATATCATCTTTTGATATCCTGGATGACTCGAGTAGGGTTTCCTATGAAATTTCATGAGGATGTTGGATCGAATGTCCCATCTTTCCATAACGTACAATCTCTCCTTGCACCATAGCAGTCCCCGTTTTGTCTACCTTGTAATATTTTTGTTGTTGAAACAACTTGTCCTCTTGGACCTTCTTAAGGATTTCAACATAGAAAGGGTCAAATCTATTGGCTGTTCTAATCCTCTTGTGTAAATCCAAATTGGTTTGACTTAAAGTCACCTCATATATCATTTGAGTTTGTTGGCTCAAAGCATCAACAATTTTGTTCTCTTTTCCCTTTATATGCTTTAGCTCGAAATGGTACTCGCTGAGGAAATCGAACCATCTAGCTTGCCTGGAATTCAGATTTGGTTCCTCAAATAAATACTTCAGAATCATATTGTATATTTTAAGAAGGAATTTCTTTCCCATGAGGTAGTGCCTCCACATATTCAAGGCATGGATGATGGCCGCTAACTCAAGATCATGGGTGGGGTAGTTCTGCTCGTATTATTTTAACTTCTGCGATTCATAACATATCGTAGAATCGTTCTGTAAGAGGACTCCTCTAAGCCCTTCCTTGCTTGCGTCCATGCAAACAAAAAAATCCCCATCGGGATTGACAATTCATAGTATCGGTGTAGTCGTCAAAAGTTGTTTAAGCTTTTGGAAACTTTCCTCGCACTTGGTTGTCCATAAGAACTTGTTTTCCTTCTTTTGCAAATCAGTCATGGGACAAGATATCCTCAAGAAGTTCTCAATAAACTTTCAGTAATAACTAGATAATCCCAAAAAGGATCTAATGTTGGTGACACTAGTAGGGGTAGGCCAATCCTTTATGGCTTTAATCTTTTCTGGGTCCACATCTATCCCGTTCTCGGAGACGATGTGATCCAATTACTGTATCTGTGTTTTGTAAAAATCACCTTTACTAAACTTGCGTAGAGCTGGTGTTCCCGTAACTCCTGCAACACTATGCGGAGGTGTTTCTGTGTTCCTCTTTACTCTTAGAGTAAATTAGGATGTCATCTATAAAGACTAAAAGAAATTTATCTAGGTATCTATTGAATATATTGTTCATCATACACATAAAGTTTGTGGGTGCATTGGTCAACCCGAATGACATCACTACAAAATCGTAGTGGTCGTACCTCGTATGAAAGGAGATTTTGTGAATATCCTTGTTGCAAATATGCACCTGATGGTACCCAGATCGTTGATCGATCTTTGAAAAGATATTGGATCCTTCTACTTGATTGAATAAGTCATCAATCCTAGGGAGTGTGTATCATTTCTTAATGGTCATTTTGTTAAGCTGATGGTAACCGATGCACATCTGCGTCATACCATCCTTCTTCTTTATGAAAAGTATTGCTTCTCCCTAAGGGGACACACTCGGTCAAATATATCCTTTCTCGATCAACTACTGCAACTGTAGTTTGAGTTCCACCAATTCTGGTGCGCTCATGCGGTAAGGGGATTTTGAAGCTGAAATTGATCCTGCTTTCAGTTCTATGGAAAAAATTAAGTCTCATTTCAATGGTAATCCTGATATTTCCTCAGGAAATACATCCTTGAATTCTACATAAACTGGAAATTTCTTGATGTGCTATTCTCTTTAAACTTCTATGTCATGGATGTTTACTCCAAACAGTTTGTAGCCTTTCTTAATGCACTTCTTTGCTTGTAAAGTGGATATCTTCCTTACAAAAACTTTCCTAGGTATGTCTTAAATCTTTACTTGATTCCCCTAGCTATCTATACACAAGATTGACTTGTGTAAGCAATCGAGCATGATATGGTGTTGTTCCAACCAGTCCATGCCAATAAGTATATCATACGATCCTAAGGTTAGGATGTTCAGGTTTAATCTAGTAGGAAAACCATCTAGGATTACCTCACTATTGTTAACTATTTAAGAAACTTTTTGTTATGGACCTGTGGCTAATTGCACTAGCCAAGGTTTATCATGTTTAACTTTTCCCAGTTTACATACATCAACAATTTTAGGTGATACATAGCTCCGACAAGCACCGGGGTCAATCAATATTGAAATAGAAGTGTTTAAGATATTACCTTCTATCTCAACCATGGTAACCTGATGGTTTGCTTGTCGGCCATCTAAGGTTGCATAAATCTGCGGTGTTCCATCTTTGTCCTTTATCGTTGGTTCTTCTTGTAAGTTGTGCAAGAGTCCATTGGTCTTGTTCTTATAGTCTCGGGCATAATGGGGCCCTTGGAATTTTCAACATTTGATTTACAGCGGGGAAACATTGGCTCCTCCATTTTCTGCTAGCTTGTTAGAATTTGGAGTTGGTACATATGGCTTTGTACCTGTTCTATTGAAGTTCTTATTGGATGGAAAAATGTTGTTTTGTTTTCTATAAGGTGGTGGGTTGAAACTTGGTTTGCGGTTGTCCAAGAAGGTCCTAGATATGTCTCTGCTTCTGTTGATGTTCTCTTGCCTCAGCTTTCCATGCTCATAGAAAATCCTAGATTTGTGTAAGGTGGTGTCCAATGTTTTAGGCATGTCAAATTCAATCCTTTCCCAAAAGTTGGGATAAAGACATCCTAAAAAATGATGTATTTTTACCTTCTCGTCCTTAATGTATGGAACATAATGTAACAAATCCAAAAATATGTTAATAAAAGAATCCATAGTGATGGAACCCATCATCAACTCATGAAACTCTTTCACCTTTCTATCGAAGAACCTTTTCAACATGTATTTCTCCTGAAAAATCCTCCGAAAATTACTCCATCGTATTTCTCTTACCTCATATTTCTTGGTATGCTTCAAGTCTCTCCACCATCTAGTTGATTTTCCATTTAAATTATAGATGGATAGACAATCTTTCATTTCGCTAGAGTAGTTATGAACTCGGAAATATTTGCTCATACCTAGAAGCCATTCTTCAACTTTCTTCTCTGTGTTCATTTCTCCTTCATAGGTTGGGGTTTTTATTTTTCTGAACTCACCTTAGAGATTGTCCTCAATTCTCTATTTCTTTCTTCTTGGAGAGATAGAATCATCACTAGAAGGGCTGTGATAATCTCCTTCTGGAGGTTCAGGGGTATTTTCTTCTTTTCCTTCTTCTCTCAGGCTTCTGGCCCATTTATGATAAAATTCTTTCTTGAACCTGTTTATGGAATGAGTGGGTTTTCCCTACGGGCTTCCTCTGGTCATGTTCCACAACAATGCTTCATTAATTTCTTGTTATTCCTTTCTTTCAATCATATTATCATCCTTGAAAGTGTGTAAGTATTCTTGAAGACTTTGTATGGTTTTCAGTATATCTTGAAGACATCATCATCATGATTTTCAGGTATTTCTTATTTTCGGGGTAGCGGGGCCTATCAAAATTATGATGAGTGGGTACTCATTGGATGTGTAATTCAATTCCTCATCCAACAAGCTCTCCCAGTCGAAATTTGAGTAAAAACACAGGGAGATATATAAAAAATACGAACAAAAAAAGTAGTTTTTTTTATGATACCTATCCCCAAATTTATATTAAAAAATTAATTAAGAGGTGCTCCCTTTTTTAATTTTAAAGCATTTTGATTAGCTAATTGATCTGGAAACAAGATCTTTGCTACTCTATGACATTAACATGAATTGCATAAAGAGCATGAATGAAGCTCACAAATCCATAAGAAGAGAACCAAACAGCATAGANCGACAACAAGTTGTGTTGCAGCTGCAATTGTCTTCCCCAAATTTTCAAATTTTGGACCCCCTTATTGTTTTTAGCATTGCTTTGAATCGTTGGAGCCATGACCCTTTTGTCGTGTTTTAATTTCGGACTATGTTACGATTAACTCTCCTCTTGTTTTTTAAAAAATTGTTACATTTGAAACTACTGTGGATCACAGAGTTTAGAGTCTGGTTTGCTACCTTTGGAACTGTGTTTTCTTTTTGGGAGCCTGATTCCCATGCTAGTCACTATTTCGGAGGTCATTTAAACATATTATCGAAACCTTGTTTCCTTAAGGACCCTTCATTGCGGAAATCAAGCGATGATCTCAACTTCTTTGTTGTCACGTCTTTTGCTTGACTTGTTTATAATTATCGGAGGTTGTCGTTTGTTTATCTTCCGCCATTGCGGCTCCCAAAGCAACTAGGTACCCACCATGTAAAGTGCTCCGCCCACTGATGCGTGTTGGTTTTTAGTTGCGTGTCTGTAGCCTTTCTTCTTCTGCCCCTATGGCTGTGTAACGCAATTACCTTTCAACGTCGATGTCTTTCTGATTGCCGATTGGAAGCTTTTTCGCCCAAAATTTAGGTCATAGCCCTTCCAACTCCGATAGGATTAACGGTCTCGCGGTCCTCGTCGCCTGTTAAGACCCGCTTATGCGGCTGTAAATGAGACTACCCGACCGATGTTTAGTGTTGTAAGCCACCGATGAGTTTTCTTTTCCCGCCCTTGGTGAGTTTTTCAAACCCGTGTGTGGACGAGATAGTGGTGTCGGCACCTGTTAAGGTTTTCAGAATAGGAATGCAGTACACGGTCTCTCTTCATGATTACTCATTTTGGTAGATGTATTTTGATTTTATTGAAAATACAGTCCCAATGAATGATAGATGTTGTTTAATTGCATATGGACTAAATAAACTTTTACAAATAATTACTGCGCAAAGGCATAGCTGGGAGACAAGTGGCAGAAGGGAGCTGGGCAGTGTCGGCAAAGATCAAACCAAAACCGGTAGGATCCCAAGGAGAGCAAGCAAAAGAGAAGGAAAAACTAATGACAACAAAGGCCCAGACCTAGAAAGATCTGTCCATTACCAAGCGGATCATAAGTGTGCACAGAAAAGATAAAATGGGGATTTTAAACGTCTTGGGGGACGGAAAGGTCACATGTTTGGGGGGAAACCCAAGTGATTAGCTGATTTTGTATAAATATAGGAAAGTTAGAACTTACAAGGGACTTTTCCCTAGAAAAACTTGTGAACTATTGTTTGTAAGAGGAACTATTTCGTTTTACAACCAGAAATTGCAAATTTTACTTGTTGGAGAAGGTGCTATGTGGAATGTCTAAATGTGATCAAATGAGCAATGTTGAATGGGAACTATTTCATTTTCAACTATGTTTCATTAACTGTGAGAGCGTTCTAACTTTCTGAACCTATGTTCTTGTTTGAATGTTCTCTAGTATATTCTGTGATGTTTTCCACTATGAGTAATGGATTCTTAACTGTTGATGAGCTATCTTATCATGTATACTTTTATTCATGTTTATATGTTTTGGCTATAAGAACAGCTGTCTATGATTTACCATAACACGTGGGCAGTATTACATTACTCATGAATTAATATCTAGCTCTCTAGAGATAGCCTAGTTAGTACTTATTTTCTTGATTTGTGTGTGATTTAGGTGCTTGTGAGTTTTAAGACGAAAGGTAAGAACCTGTGCATCACTTTGTGAATACTCTTGGCATTATTTATCAAATTTGCATGTTAGGTAGGCACTTGCATATCATATTTTAAGTCAAAAAATACAAAACGTATACAGTGGACCGGGCCGCAACCGGTAAAACCTCTTAGTTTTGTTACTTGACCTATGGTAGCCGGACCGCAAACCGGATGGATTCCCTACACAAAACAGTCACGGGATAGTTGGGAACGTTGATTGGGGAGAATCCCTTGCTACTGTTGCATGCAAATTTCTAGGCCTCAATAGTTTCTGGCGCTAGAAGGAGGGCCGCTAGTGCATGGATGGCCGAGGAAACCCCTTTTCCTGAGACTATTCCACCGGTAACAGTTCAGAAAGCAATGTGTTTCATAATCCAATTCCAGAAGAAGGGGGTAGAGAACATTTGTATTCTGTCGACAACGAAGTTGTTAATAATCTGAGAAGACACACTAGGGAATATGTGAAGAAGATTGGGGGATTTCTGATCATCCCTGAATTGCCCATAAGAGAATATAAAAGGAAAGATAGTCCTATATTGGAAGACTCAGTGCTGGTTGGGGATCGGGAAGAACTTGTAGAAAAAGCCTTACAGGAAGTTGTACATCCTTTGAATCAAGTAGGCCCCGATACTCCTGACAGTTCTCCTGTTCATACTCCTATTTTATCACATCCTCACTCTCCACCCAGACTCATGGCAGGCATAAACACAAATCAACCACCCAACCCACCGAACCCACCACCTGCCTGGAAAGCCAGATCACCTTTAAACCTAACACCTCCATTGCATGATTTACCTCAATCATTTGAAAAGATGCTGCCCAAATTCGACCCAAATGAGAAGATAATAGTAGACAACCATCTGCAAAGTTTTTATTTGGCAATAGAAGGGTTAAGGGCTGTGGAGTATGAGGATGTAGTTTGCAGACTTTTCCCGCACACCCTTAAAGGAGCTGCAACATCATGGTACTTTGGTTTTCCTGCAAACTCTATCCCTGATTGGGATACCTTTGAGAGGATTTTTAGAAGTAAGTATGTGACCCAAAAGACTCATGCAACCCTCATGAAAGGACTATGCACCTTAAATAAAGAGAGAAAGGATAAGGTGCACAAGTTCACCCAAAGATTTGCAGCATACCTCAAGAATTTTTCTGAGCTGACAGACCTTCGGATAAAGTCTTGATTGAATATTATACCTCATCTTTAGGACCCGAGTTGGCCATGTTTTCCAAAATGAAGGCCAATCCCACTTTAGCAGAGACCTATGAGGAGGAAGAGAAAGTAGAGGCTGAAAGGGAGAGTATTGAAGATTATCTCGAACGATCAGGAGAAAAAATGAGGGAAGGAAAGCCTTGTTGTTTACTAAGCCTAAGGAAGAGGAATCACCATATTTTGGAAGTATGGAAAAAATGATGCAGAAGCTTTCTAACATAATTATAGACTTGGAAAAGGAAAAGGAAGCTCAAAAGTTCTACAAGCCCTATTACAAGAAACAGGAGGATAACAATCAATCCCACCAACCCCCTCCGCACAATTCGACATATATGAATTTAACAGAGGTAGGAATGGAAAATTTTTGCACTTTCCACCAACAAACTCACTCTAAAAAGAATTGTCCTCAATGGATAAACTCAATGATGTTGGTGATGAATCAGCTGTTGGATTCCAAATTAACAGAAGATGGAGATGAAGAAAGAAAATATAGTAATACATCAACGAAGAACCAGAGGATGAGACCATGGTTCTGTGGGACTCTGTCTCATTATTCGATGCCGAGGAATAAAGGAATTGGGAATACGAGGATGTCATGGAAACAAATGTAATAACAAGAAGCCAAGGGTTGGTTAAAGAACATAGTCTCATGCTCCCAAAGATTAAAAGGATTCAGAAAAATGTTAAAAAATTTCAAAATAAGTCCTCAGCTGATAAAATTCCCGAATTCACCATCACCAGCCAAGATCCTAGACAAAATGATATGTTGACCAAGCCCAATGAAGAAAAGATGAATGTTGATAAACCGCATCCCACCAAACCTCATATGGATTATGACATCATGGAAGATATAAAGAAGGTAAGGGCAAATATCTCATTATTTGAAATGTGTAAAGTGCCGCAGTAGAAAGAAAAACTATTGAAAGCACTTGAAGCATCAGAGGAGAGGTTACCCACTGATAATCAACCCAAGGAAGAAGAATAAATTGGGGAAGCAAGCATTGGGGGTAACCTGAAGAACAAGAATCCACCTTTCCTCCTCACTTTTGAAATTTTTAATCACAGCATACATAATTTCCTGGTAGACTCAGGGGAATCGGTTAATGTCATGCCAATATCAGTTTGCAAAAGGATAAATGGGTAGCCTAAGCCATCCACTTGGAGGGTTGTTTAGTTGGATAGGACGAATGTGAAGGTAATTGGGGAAATGGAGGATGTCCTAGTTCGCCTGTCTTCCAATGATAAAATGTGCCAAGTTATTGATATCGTGGTGGCTGACATACCAGACACTCATGGGCTTGTTCTGAGCAGAGACTGTTCAGTAAAGCTAAACAGATATTTTTCCTCAGACTGGTCACATTTGTGGCTGCCATATAAAGGAAGCCCAAATCAAATCAAAGTTTTGAGGGAGCCTCACATGAAGTACAATGTTACTCAACTCGAAGGAAAAAACGAATCAGTGGATCCTATTTTGGGAAATTACTTTATTGAATTGGAACTAGGAAATTACCAAGCAGAAGAAGCCAGCGACATGTTAGATGCCCAGCTTGATCTCCTTCGGTTTTCACAGGCTGATGAAATCGATTGTAAAATAGTAGACTTAGCAGTAGAAGTAGATGTAAATTCCCGCATAGTAGTTAGCAATTTCTAGACACTTTTTTTTGATGGTTCTAAAATGTTAGAAGGGTCAGGGGCCGACTGTGTCCTGATTGACCCCAAGAAGAATAAACATTTTCTTTCATGTAGGTTAGAGTTTGAATGTACAAATAACACAGCGGAATATGAAGCTTTGGTTCAAGGTTTAAGGAAAGCAATCGGATTAAAGGTAAATAATATGAAATTTTTTGGAGATTATGAAATAATTGTAAAACAGATTAGGAATCAAATACATTGTATTTCTCCTCACTTAAAAGCTTATCAAAATGAGGTATGGGATTTACTCAAATGTTTTAACGCATTTAATATTATATCAATTCCAAGACTTAAGAATGTAGTTGCTGACTTGTTGGCCACATCAGCTGCTAGGCTTGTGCCTACTAATAATCACTGCTCTGTTGAATTGCTTTTCAGGCCCTCAGTTCCAGATATGATTACCAACCTACGAGTGTTCAACAATGATCAACATATTATAGAATTCTTAACAAATGACGAGGTATTTAAAGGGGTGATTATCGATGATGAAGAACATCAGGCCGAGCTGAAATTTGATAATTTCATCCCTAAAGGAATTAGAACCTTAGAACGGATGTTTGATTTAAATGAAAAATTTAGAAGACCAACAAACGTGAAGACCCACAACTCATCTCTACAGTTCAAATTGATATATTTAGGGACTGAGACAAATCCCAAATATGTGAATCTTGGGAAATGGTGTTCACCAGCAGAAAGAGATAAGTTCATCGGTATTTTTAATCAATATAAAGATGTTTTCACCTGGACATACGAATATATGAAGACATACGACACTAGTATCATCCATCACGTTATCCCCATCAAATCTGGAGTCAAACCTTATCAGCAACCTTTAAGGAAAATGCACCCAAAATTGGATCCTCTAAGCCAGAGTGAAGTGAAGAAATTATTGGATGCTAGAATCATTTTTAAGGTCAGACACTCTGAATGGGTCTCAAATATGGTACCAGTGAGGAAAAAATATAGAGAAATCAGGCTATGTGTGGATTTCATAAATCTAAACTGCGCTTCAGATAAAGACAATTATCCCATTCCACCCATGGAGCAACTACTACAAATGGTCTCAAGTTTTGAACTATTTTCTCTATTAGACGGATTCTCAGGCTACAATCAAGTATTAGCAGCTGAAGAAGACAGATTGAAGACAACATTCAGGACCAGATGGGGAACTTTTGCTTATCGAAGAATGCCCTTGGGGCTTATAAATGCTGGAGCTACATTCCAAAGGGCTATGGACATATCTTTTCGTGGGTTGATTGGCCGTAGTGCTGTAGTGTACCTCGATGACATCACGATATTTTCAAAGAGGAGAGAAGAACATGCATTTCATCTAAAGCATATTTTTGAACGCTGTCGAAAATATGGTATCTCACTCAACCAAAAAAAGTGCATGTTCCCTGTCACGAAGGGTAAGTTGCTGGGTCACGTAGTTTCAAAGAAGGGAATCTCCATAGACCCAGAAAGGATCAGAGCCATTGAACAGACTCCCCTACCCCATAATAAGAAGGGCATGCAATCGTTTATGGGGACAATAAAATTTGTGTGAAGGTTTGTACCAGATTTCGCCCAAATTGTTAAACCTTTGCAGTAAATGGTAAAGCAAAATGTACAATTCAAGTGGACCGATGTTGACAAGAACGCATTCGGTAAGATTAAAACCGATATTGCTCATGCACCCTCCCTCAAGAGCCCTGATTTCGATAAAGATTTTATTCTGTACACTTTCGCATTTGATGATTCTCTAGCAGTTGTGCTTACTCAGAAGCAAGATGGGGGAGATGAATTCCCCATATCATTTATGAGCACGGGTCTACAAGGGGCCGAATTGAATTACCTAGCTATATATAAACAAGCTTACGCAGTGTTCAAAGTGGTGAAACAATTCAGGCCCTACATATTAAAAAATCAGACTAAGGTAATTGTCCCACACCCAGCTGTAACGTCTCTTTTTGTACAGAAGGAGTTAGGAGAAAGAAGGGGTAATTGGGTAACAGCTCTTCAGGAGTATGACCTCGAGTTCAAGCCAACCTCTATAGTTAAAGGGCAAGGGTTGTGCAAACTAATGACTGAAAATGGAAACAACGAACAACATTCCTAGGAAGACGAGGCTGAATTACATTTGATGGATGTATGTCCTCTGTTCACAGCCCCTGAATCTTGGTATCGAGATCTTGTGCATTACCTTCAAACAGGATCGTTTCCAGAACACTGGAATTCTAAGCAAAGAAGAGCGTTGCATCTTAAATCAGCCTCCTATCAAATTATTGAAGGAATATTATTCAGAAAAAATTACGACGGAGTTCTTCTTAGATGCTTAGAAAAAGAAGATGCGAAGAAGGTAATGACAGGTTTGCATGAAGGGCCTACTGGGGGACATTTTTTAGGAGATACTACAGCTCACAAAATTCTTAGACCCGCATACTATTGGACCACGCTTTTCAAAGATGCACACGCCCATGTCAGGAGGTGCGACATTTGTCAAAGATGTAGCGGAAGACAATCTAAAGCAGCTGGACCACTGAAGCCTGTGATGATCACGGAGCCATTCGAGCAATGGGGGTTGGATATTATTGGGGAGATAAAGCCGAATTCTTCCCTACAACACAAGTATATTCTGACTACAAATGATTACTTATCTCGCTGGGTCGATTACTTATCTTCCTCCATTGCGCAAAATAAATGAGACTGCGGTCATAGACTTCTTACAAGACCATATTATGACCAGGTTTGGAGTTCCAGTTTCTTTAGTTTTTGATAATGCTACTTACTTTTCCTCAATAAAATTAACTGCTTTCGCTCATGAGAAAGGGATTAAGTTGCATTACTCTGCTAATTATTATCCACAAGGAAATGGCTTAGCTGAATCTACCAACAAGAACCTAATTAGGATTTTAAAAAAGACGGTGATAGAAAATCAGAGGAGTTGGCACTCAGATTTACCAAATTCCCTTTGGGATGATAGAGTCACCCCCAAGTCTTCGATAGGAGTGTCTCCGTATACCCTTGTGTATGGTAAAGAGGCCATTCTTCCCCCCAATATCATGCTACCCTCTTCCATAATAGCTCAAGAATCTAGAGGATCAGATAATGAAGTATTGCAAATGAGGATATATAATCTCCTGAAGGCAGAAGAGTCTCGATCTAAATCCAGAGAGTGCTTTAAGCAACAACATGAGGTAATAAAAATATGGTTTGATAAACACAAGGCTGGAACAAAATATTTTGAGGTGGGAGATTTGGTTCTCAAGTGGGACCACCCCCATGATGAGAAAGGAAAACACATGAAATTCCAGCAATTGTGGTTAGGTCCTTTCCGGATTGCGGTAAAGCTTGGCCCTTCAACTTATAGGTTGCAAGATTTACAAGGGTGGGAAGAGAACTTACCAGTAAATGGTTTAGTTCTCAAACCTTATTTTTCCTGAGTTTTGTTTGTGTTCTTCTATCTTGTATATAAATAATTTGGCCTGGCCGTCTTCTTTGAGTTATGTGGTTTAGTCTTGTTTTAGTTTAAATTCTACTGATTTCAATAAAGAAGGAAAACCCGCGGTTGCATGGAGAACATCATAATTTTGGAATGACTAAAAGTTCTTGGGTATAAGGCTGTATTTTGCTATTTATCTGAAAGAACTTCTTCCATTTTAGCAGTTTTCTTGAATAACTATGTACGCATTGAAGTCCTGCTTAACCCCTATGAAATAAACCAGAATCAAAGGGTCTGGAATACTATTTTGAGGATCCATCCATGTCACATTTAAAATGTGCTAGGGAATGACAGCAAAAGGGCCCATGGAAAGAAGCAAGGTAAACATTATATTATATATAAATGATCCCATGCCAAGAATTGAATGCCAAAAGGTAGATAAGAGTCGAAAGCTCCTATGAAAAGCATTATATCCCAAAACAAATGTTGAACCATATAAGTACTAAATCGCCGAAAGTTCCTCTCCATCCGTGAGCTGAAACATGAATACACCTCTCACACAAAAGGACACTTGGGATAGAGGAGCTTGAATCAAAATTCAGAAATAAAGGCATGCACGAGGACTCATATGAAAAGGACAAAAGTACAAAAGCACAAAAAGTGCTAAAATGGCATGGGAATGAGGAACACATGAATATTTCTATTTACCATATGCTACAATCCTGTGGTGTCCAAGATGCCAGCTACGTGAAGACAAAGGTAACAATGAAATTCATCTTTCAGCCTCAAAAGAGTTATCTTGACTTGAAAATCCTGGTTTCCACTCTCCCAAATCGGACTATCATCAATGATTAAAGGTACATATCTTTTCTATTTGAGAAATCCAGATAGCTGGAAGAATTCAATAAGTTCATTTGTTGTTAAATAGTCTGTCACTCAAGGAATAATCGTCCAGAGATCTAGGTTCACCAGCTAGTCGCCAGTTGGTGCAGCTGCAACTATCTTCCCCAAATTTTCAAATTTTGGACCCCCTTATTAATTTTAGCATTGCTTTGAATCGTTGGAGCCATGACCCCTTTGCCGTGTTTTAATTTCGGACTAAGTTAAGATTAACTCTCCTATTTTTAAAAAAATGTTACATTTGAAACTACTGTGGATCGCAGAGTTTAGAGTCTGGTTTGCTGCCTTTGGAACTGATTTTTCTTTTCGGGAGCTTGCTTCCCATGCTAGTCATTGTTTCAGAGGTCATTTAAACATTTTATCGGAACCTTGTTTCCTTAAGGACCTTCATTGCGGAAATCAAGCGATGATCTCAACTTCTTTGTTGTCACATCTTTTGTTTGACTTGTTTATAATTATTGGAGGTTGTCGTCTATTTATCTTCCACCGTTGCGGCTCCCAAAACAACTAGGTACTCGCCATGTAAAGTGCTCCGCCCACCGATGCGTGTGAGTTTTTAGTCACGTGTCTGTAGCCTTTCTTCTTCCACCCCTGCGGCTATGTAACGCACTTACCTTCCAACGTCGATTCTTTTCGATTGCCGATTGGAAGCTTTTCCGCCCAAAATTTAGGTCATAGCCCTTTCGACTCCAATAGGCTTAACGGTATCGTGGTGCTCGTCGCCTGTCAAGACCCGCTTATGCGGGTGTAAATGAGACTACCTGACCGATGTTTAGTGTTTTAAGCCGCTGATGAGTTTTCTTTTCCCACCGTTGGTGATTTTTTCAAACCTGTGTGTGGACGAGATAATGGTGGCGGCACCTATTAAGGTTTTCAGAACAAGAATGCAGTACACGGTCTCTCTTGATGATTACTCGTTTTGGTAGATGTAGTTTGATTTTATTGAAAATACAGTCCCAATGAATGATAGATGTTGTTTAATTGCAGATCGATTCAAGAAACTTTTACAAATAATTACTGCGCAAAGGCATAGCTGGGAGACAAGTAGCAGAAGGGAGCTGGGCAGTGTTGGAAAAGATCGAGCTGAAACCGGCAGGATCCCAAGGAGAGCAAGTAGAAGAGAAGGCAAAACCAATAATGACAAAGGCCCAGACCTGGAAAGATCTGTCAGTTACCAAGCGGATCATAAGTGCGCACATAAAAGATAAAATGGGGATATTAAACATCTTAGGGGATGGAAAGGTCACACGTTTGGGGGGCAACCCAAGTGATTAGCTGATTTGGTTTAAATATAGGAAAGTTAGAACTTACAAGGGCTTTTTCCCTGGAAAAACTTGTGAACTATTGTTTGTAAGAGGAACTATTTCGTTTTACAACCAGAAATTGCAAATTTTACCTGTTGGAGAAGGTGCTATGTGGAATGTCTAAATGTGATCAAATGAGCAATGTTGAATGGGAACTATTTCGTTTTTTACTGTGTTTCATTAACTATGAGAGCGTTCTAACTTTCTGAACCTATGTTCTTGTCTAAATGTTCTCTAGTATATTCTATGATGTTTTCCACTATGAGTAATGGGATTCTTAACTGTTGATGAGCTATCTTATCATGTATACTTTTATTCATGTTTATATGTTTTGGCTATAAGAACAACTATCTGTGATTTACCATAACACATGGGCAGTATTACATTACTCGTGAATTAATATCTAGCTCTCTAGAGATAGCCTAGTTAGTACTTATTTTCTTTCTTTGTGTGTGATTTAGGTGCTTGTGAGTTTTAAGACAAAAGGTAAGAACCTGCGCATCAATTTGTGAATACTCTTGGCATTCTTTATCAAATCTGCATGTTAGGTAGGCACTTGAATATCATATTTTAAGTCAAAAAATACAAAACGTATATGGTGGACCGGGCCGCAATCGGTAAAACCTCTTAGTTTTGTTACTTGACCTAGGGTAGCCGGACCACAATCCAGACAGATTCCCTACACCAAATAGTCACGGGCTAGTTGGGAACGTTGACTGGGGAGAATCCCTTGCTGTTGTTGCCTATGAATTTCCAGTCCTCAACAAGTTGATAACGAAGTTCGTCCAAGATGGACTACGTCTCTGGTCCTGCTTCTCAAAAGGAGGGCCGATCTATAATCTTAGTATAAGGGAAAATACATGGCAATGATACAATGATACCTTGGCGATAATGGTCAGGAAGAGAACCGCTTCCCAAAACACAACAAGACTGCTTCCAGCAACTCCGAAGCCTGAAGACGGTGGAAAACGAGTATAAACACTCGTACCTTCCTCCTGTAGAGCTACGCAATATCCCTTCTCTCCTTTAGCTACAAGGTCTCCACTCCAAAGCATGACTGGAAAATGGCAACTAAGGGGGCTTATATAGCCATGACTTGCCCCTCTTCACATTTTCCTCATGTTCAATTTGGTTACAACAAATTTTCCAAGATTGGCATCTTGTTTCAACTTCTCAAGTTTTGGTTGGGTTCACTTAAAGATCCTTTTATCATGTAGTTGACATAATTAACAACTATGCCAACCACATACCCAAGTATGGCATTAATAAAATCTGGTTGCAAAACTACCCAACCGAACTATGTATAAAACCCAAAAATTTGTTATAATAAAGAAACAATTCACAACCCACTTTTAACCCAAACTCCATAGTTTATAATTCGACATGTGCTAAATGTGTTGGGCTCCCATGCTGGTCAGATCTCCCGCTCACGCTAGAGGAAGAACCAAGGTTAGGGCTAAGCCCCGGCTCCTTTGGACCTTGAAATGTCACTGCATGCTTTAACTAAATTTATTTCCATGCATTATACAAGGAACACCTTGTGGGCTAATGGTAAGGCAGAGCACTATGCAGGAGAGGTCACAGGGTCAAACCCTGTGGAGGCCAGTATTCTTACTAAACTTTTAACCAATCATCAAGTGCCATGTGGCGAAATATTACTGGGCCAACACACCTTCTGTATAGACACGTGTTCCCTCTGGATTGGACCGTACCATTGAATGGGTTGACACGTCATTCATCCATACATGCCACATGTTGTCCTCTCATTGGTTTGTACACATGCCATGTCATCATGTCCGTACAATACATATGCCATGTGTCACCCTGTCAGTGGTGCCACGTGGCACCTCTTTTGCCAATTTTTCCTGTTGACCTCATAGAACAGAACGTGATAACTTTCTCATACGGAGTCCGTTTGAGGTGAAACGAACGCCGTTGAAATCATATCGATGAGCCCTTCGATCTGGTGCTAGTTTTGCTACGATTGGAGGACTTCAAAAAATTTTCCTTCTTAGATCCTCCTGGATCATTCCTCCCCACTAAGAAGAAGCTTTTGGTCTCCAAAAGCCTTTACTAATCAACAGATAGGTGATGGAATTGCTCCCTCACTTTCTCCTTCTTGATCCACTTGGATTTACTTGGATGAGTGCCTCTGATTCCCACTCGAAGATAATCAACATCACCTCTACGAGAAGTCCTTGTCCTTCTGTCCAGGAAGACATCTTCCTATAGCTCATCCATGTACTTAGGAGCAAATTCATCAACTGATGGCAATGAGACATTCTCCCTTTCATCCATGATCATGGGAGGCTCATAGAGTTTCAAGTTCTCCACATTCACCACTGAGTAGATCTGTATGTATGGCGGTAGCTCTAAGCGAAAGGCATTCGTCCTAATCTTCTCCAAGATGGTGAAGGGACCATATCTGATGGGCTTGAGCTTCTTGCCTTCTCCGTTCATCCTCTCCTTGTTGATGTGAAGCCACACTTGATCTCCCACATGAAACTGATGATCAACTCTATGCTTGTCATGGCGAGCCTTGTACTGGGCTTGACTATTCTCCAATTGCTCTTGCATTGCTTGATGTACCTATTGAACTCTCTGAATGAACCTGTGGGATTTGTCTTCATCCTTGGAATTGCTTGAACCAACATCTCTCCCATAAGTCAAGTCCAATGGTGTCTTTGGAAAGTACCCAAAGCATGTCTCAAATGGAGAGCTCTGAGTGGAAGAATGCATCACCTTGTTGTAGGCATGCTGTACATACTGGATCTGTTCATCCCATAACTTACGATGCTTGTTGCAATAGCCTGAAGGCAAATGGACAACTATCCTGTTGACTACCTCTGTCTGTCCGTCGGTCCATGGATGGAAAGAGGTGCTCCTCTTCAGCTTGGTGTCCATCATACATCATAACTTTGTCCAAAACTCTCCAAGGAATCGGGAGTCCCGATTCAAGATAATGGACGTAGGAAGTCCAAAGTGAACCCATACATGCTGAAAGAAGAGAGAAGCAGCCTGCTCTGTAGTGACCTGATTTTTACATGGCATAAGAATACACATCTTTCTAAACCTATCCACGACCACATACAAGTAGTCATGACCCCTCCTAGACATAGGCAAACCCTCCACAAAATCCATGGAAATGCTTTCCCAAGGATGGGAAGGAACAGGAAGTGGTGAGTACAGCCCCAATTTTCTATTAGTGGGCTTACAAGTAGAGAACATCACACACCCTTTTACATATTTTTTTACAATGTCTTTCATGCGAGGCCAATACACGAGTCTTTGCAAATGAACCAAAGTCTTACCTACCCCAAAATGCCCTGATACAAGAGAAGTATGAGCTTCTCGTATTACATGGACTCTTTCACTGACAGGAACACATAGCTTTCCCAAATGATAGAGCAACTTTCCCTACAAATAGTAGTCTTCCACCTGTGTGCCATTGGTTAGCTTCTCATAAATCTCCTTGAAATCATCATCAGTAGCATACTGCTCAATATAACTTTCATGGGACAAAGAATCATTTTTCAAAACAATAGATGCAACAATAGGAGGTCTAGAGAGCATATCTGCCACTTTGTTACTAGTACCCTTCTTGTACTTGATCACTAGATGGAATTGTTGAAGGAATCCCATCCACCTGAAATGACGAGCTTACTGGAGCTTAGTATGGTATTGGAGATACCGCAAGGGCCGATGATCGGTATGGATGATCGTCTCCTTACCCATCAAGTAGTGTTTCCACTTCTTGACACTCTGAACCAAAGCACACAACTCTTTGTCATGGGTGGGGTAGTTGATCACTTATTGAGTAAAATTCTCTGAATGGTAGCAAATAGGCTTGTGGTGCTGCATCAATACTGCCCCCATGGCATATCCACTAGCATCTGTCTTTATCTCAAATGGCTGCTGCAAATTAGGTAAGGCTAGGATTGGGGCGGTGCTGATCTTTCCCTTCAATGTGTCGAAGGATTTTTGCTGCTTACCTCCCCACTGGAAGGATTTCTTCACACTTGTTAAGGCATGCAAAGGAGATGCTATGTATGAGAAGTTCTGAATGAACCTCCTCCAATATTGAACATCTCCTAAAAAGCTTCTCACTTCAGTAGCGTTAGTAGGCTTAGGCCAATTGACAATTACATCAACTTTTGAAGGATCAATTTTAAAATTTCCACCTCCTACAATATGAGCCAAGTAAACTAATGAAGTTTTTCCAAATTCACACTTTGACAATTTTACATACAATTTCTCCTTTTTCAAAGTGTCCAACACTATCTTTACATGCCCTACATGTGCTTCCCAAGTTTTACTAAAGACCAATATATCATCTAGATAAACAATGAAAAAATCATCTAAGAATGGCCAGAAAACATCATTCATAACCTGCATAAAGGTTGCAGGTGCATTGAAAATCCCAAAGGGCATCACCAACCACTCAAATAGACCTTGCTTGGTCTTGAAGGTTGTCTTCCACACATCACTTTCTGCAATTCTGATCTGGTGGTAGCCACACTGCAAATCCAAGTTGGTAAAGAACACAACATCTTTCAACTGGTCGAGCAAGTCATCTATGCGAGGAAGCGGGTATCGATTTTTTATCGTGATCTTGTTGAGATCTCGATAGTCAATGCACATCCTCCATGTGCCATCTTTCTTCATCACCAACACAATCAGCGAACCACATGGACAGGAGTTGGGTCTGATCACTCTGTGGTCCAACAAGTCTTGAACCTGCTTCTTAATCTCTGCCATTTCAACTGTGAACAACCTGTACATGCCCACATTAGGAAGAGGGGCATCCTACTAGAGATGAATCTCATGTTGAATCTCCCTTTTAGGAGGCAAAACTGTAGGTTCCTGAAACATTTCATCATAGTTAGCCACAATATCAATCATAGCCTTTTTATGAGAAGGATCACAACCTTTGAAAGCATCAGATGCTTCAACATATTTTGCTCTCACAACCATGAGCATGTATCTCTTATTAGTGTTGATGAGTCACTTCATCTGTCCTGCACTAACAAGAGTGGTGTTAGCCTTCATACTATGAGCTCTCACGATGTACTCCACCCCATTTTTGGTGAGATGGTACTTGTTCTCGTGACGGAAGAATACTGCTTTTCAATCATACAAGTATGGGATTCCCAATATGATACCGCATATGTCAAGAGGAACAACATCTAAGTCCACCTCATCGATCAAATTTGAAGCAATAGCAAACCTTAACCTGCATTGCTTAGTCACCTGTAGCTTAGCATTATCACATACCCATCCAAGAGGATAAGGCTTGGGGTGAGGTTTAGTCTGTATGCCCAAATTCTTAACAACTGATTCTGAGATCAAATTTACTTGAGAACCCAGATCAAATAATGTTTCAATCTTTGTATGCTTAGACACAACTTTGATGTGAAACAACTCACTTCTTATTTTATCGTTTTCTTTAGAAGCATGAGTAGAAATTGAACCAGTATGAGGAGTTTTGTTACCTTGCATTTCCACGGCTGTAATCCTGGTTTCGTCACCTGAGTTAGAACCCAAATCTTGTTGCGCTATTGCAACGGTCTTTTTCTTCTTTTTGCCTCCATAATGCTTTGGCCTCTGTTTAGGATGCAACTTCCAACAACTTTCTTCATCATGCCCATCAGTGTCGCAATGTTTGCAATGGAGCTTTCCTCCTTCCTTCTTGGCAGTAGCTGTGTTCTTGCTCTTGTCTTTCTTTTTGGACTTGTGGTTGTTGTTGGGCTTGAAAGGCTTCTTCAGATGGTCTTCTTGCAAATGCTTCCCCTTGCTCTCAAGATGAGTAGCCTGAACACTTGCTTCATCCACACTAGTAGGATTCAACAATAGCAAAGTATGGCGTAGTTAATGATGAAGAGCACCAATGTACTTCAAAAGAGTGTTAGGAGAATCTAAAGAAATATTCAACTCTAAAGCTTTCTTTCTAAATTCTTCATAAAATTCTGAACACTCTGACCCTTTCCTTGTCTAAAACTTTGCCAATCCATCATAGCCTTTTGAACATAACCCAACGGATAAAATTGCTTACTTAAAGCAGAAATGAAAGTAGACCACGATGAGAGAAGATTACCCATTTGTTTGCTACCTTGCTGAAGCTTTCTTTCCCACCATACAAGTGCGGTGCCTATCAGCTGAAGTGAAGCCAACTGAATCTTCACATCTTCTTCTTTGATCTACTAGACTTAGCAATAGACCTCAATTTTCCTTATCAAATTTTCAACTTCTCTGTATTCGCTTCCCCATTGAACATGGGAAAATCAAACTTCACATCGAGCTTCAATAAGGGCTTCTTTTGAGGCTCTTTGTGAGGAACCTTGGAATGCTGAGAATGAGATGAGGAAGAAGCACTTGAAGTTGTGCTTGAATTTGAAGGTGAAGAGGGAGGCTCAAGAGCCTCGTCGCCACCTCCTCTTTGGTTAACTGAAGCGTTGCCTTCATCCTTCACTTCTTTGTCTTCCTTCTTTACTTCACTGCCTTTTCTTTCTTTTGCCATGCGTCCTTCATAGTCTTCAAACAACTTGTCTGCCTTGTCGGCCATCATGTAGAAGACCTTGTGAAAGTTTTCCTCCATCTCGATGCGGGCATCATTAGCATCCATATTCCTCCTTCGGTGTGCACGTCCGATCTCGAAATTGTAAGGCTCTAATGTACCCTCACCAGCTTGCAGTTTAGCCCTCGTGAACATCCACACTCACAATCCAATGTCAAATAAACCTGCTCTAATACCACATGATTTGGAAACAATATCTTTGCTACTCTAGGACGTTAACATGAATTCATAAAGAGCATGAATGAAGCTCACAAATACATAAGAAGAGAACCAAACAACATAGACAATATGCACATAAAGACAAGAAGTTGATAACGGAGTTTGTCCAGGATGGACTACGTCTCCGGGCCTGCTTCTCAATAAGAGGGCCGATCTATAATCTCAGCATAAGGAAAAATACATGGCAATGATACAATGATACCTTGGCGACAATGGTCAGGAAGAGAACCGCTGCCCAAAACACAACAAGACTGCTTCGAGCAACTCCGAAGCCTGAAGACGGTGGAAAACGAGTATAAACTGTTGCTAGAGTTTTACCCCTAGCTTGTGCGAATGAGCACCTACTAAGGACAATGGATTCCTTAGTAGTAGTTCAATAATATGTGAAATAAAAGATACTAAACAATAATGAAAATTAATCTAAACATGTTCATGAAGCAAAACAGTAAAAAGTAAAGAATGAATTTTATTGATCTGACCTGCAATGTGGAGGTTGGTGAATCCCGTTGCGCTGATCTGAGAGGTTGCTCCGAGCTCCAGCTGCTCCTTCTCTTTCTCCAATGGTGGAAATGGGCCAAAAGGGGGCTCTCACGGTGAAAGTAGCTCAATGGTGAGCTAGGGTTTCAAGAGCAATTTTGGCAGAGGCAGGATACTTGTGATTGTGGATTTTGAATAAGGGGTCTCCATCACTTATTTATAGTGGTGGAGTGCTGGTTTAGGGTTAGGGTTTCAATTGTTTAGGGTTTTTTCCTCCTTTTCCTCATTATTTTATATTTTTTCTTCCTTTTTGGAGGAATTTTGGATATTTTTTGGAGGAAAAGAGGGTTTTATGGCCTTTTGGAGGCATTTTAAGCCTTTTGGAGGCTTTTTAGATGGTTTTATGGGTTTTTGATGGAAATATGGTAGGAAAATGGACAAATGAGCCATGTAATGGGGCAGATGAGGCAGTGAACCCTTTTTGGGTGTTAACAGATTGCCCCCTGATGTGCGAGGGCAGGAGCTCATCGTATGGTCGATGGACATCATAAGTCATATTTGTTTTTCCTGGGGTGTGGAGAAGAGAAGGAACCAACTGGAGCCCGGAACATCGATCTCGAACCAACTGCAAGGATTGAAAAGTACATAACCTCAATAATGGATGAGGAATTATCTGATCATCTGGACGAGGCGGGCATACCCATGCTCGTATCAATATACATAAAAATAACTGTGAGGCTCGAAAAGTGGGACCTGTAGGATACATAGAAATCCACTGTGTATATCATAAGTGTCCAGAGGGGACACAAATCTGGAACATACTGCTAGGCTGACCATGTCTGAGCTGAACAACTGATGCACTGGAACGACAGCAGTGCTATTGAATGTGGTTCCAAAGGAACTAATGAGCTGCTGGATTAAAGTGACAATGGTCATACTTGCAATGGTACACTGATCTGGAACCGAACTGGGTACTCAAGGAAGCATGGAACTGGATTTCTTCCGAATACAATCACCAACGCAGCCTGGACATCCACGGGAACATATAAATGGCCATTCCAAAGTGACTCACCAATGTGCTAGAGTCGGGGGAAATCCGGGGTCTTCGACACATAATGGAAAGGATATACATCTTGTGCGATTCTCAACGATGCGATTGAGGTGCTGAAGTCGAGCATGTGAGAAACAACTATTCTGAGAGGCAATGATGACTCCTCCCAAAATGGTCCGTAGGCACTCACCACAGATGGTGATGGGTCCAAGGTGCAGGGGCCTCTAGGTCTATCCTCTAGAATAGAGGGGTTGTCGTTGACAGAGGGAGACCTGCAACTATCAAGGCAATGATGTTTCCTTGACAGGAGCACGAGGTGAAAAACCGAACTGTGATAGTACTGATGGCAGGAGTGATAAACTGAGGGGAATAACTAGGCAAGTAGAGTGGGTGGACTCAAACTTCCTTTGTTCAGAGTATGATGGCGGGGATGATCGGGCAGCATATGAGACTAACTGGTGGTAAAGGGATCATAGCGGTATAGGATCTAAGGGTGAATGGGCTAAGGGAGACTCAAGCTGTGGTAAAATGGCAGGAGATTGCAGAATACTCTGAACAAAGGCGACCTGATTGGGGGTGCTACCGAGAGGATTGATCATAGCGCCAAGAGGCGCGGGGGGACTTCTTCATGGGTTAGGGAACTAGAAGAAGTGTGGATATAAAATGGTACTGTCATGTGGATTTTACGAGCCCAGGATAGTTCATGCTCGTGGTTGCGTTCAATTTTAAGGAGTCTGAAAGCAATAAGAAGACTCTGAAGTAATGGAATGATACTGTCGTGTGGATTTTACGAGCCCAGGACAGTACATGCTCGTGGTTGCTTTCAATTTTAAGGAGTCTGAAAGCAAATAAGAAGAATCTGAATTAATGGAATGGTACTATCGTGTGGATTTTACGAGCCCAGGACAGTGCATGCTCGTGGTTGCTTTCAATTTTAAGGAGTCTGAAAGCAAATAAGAAGACTCTGAATTAATGGCCAGGCAAGGAGGAAGTGTTCAATCAAGGAATATTTATGATGACTAGGACTGAGGGTGGGGGTGAACACTGGTGGGCCTCCTTGCGGGGTGAATGAATGGTGGCAAAATAATGAAACATTTGCAGTATGACAGGAGTGGATGGCTCATGTAAAAAGTATGGAACAATTTGATGGCAGCCGATGTGGCGCGTACATTGAGGCAGCAAGATGTCGGGACAAAATGTTGAAATTGTACCAAGTGAGAGCGAGAAATGATCTCAAGCATCATCACGAGCTCGGAAAAATGAATCCGGCGATATAAAAAGTGTTAAAAACGGAAAGAGGCCGAAGTGGCGCGCAAACCAAGGCGACTATTGGTATCAAAAAAATGGGCAAAAATGATGTAGCAAAAAATAATGCAACGAGGTGACCATCGTGATGGTCTCATCGTGCTGATTCCAAAACTGTAGCTAGAGATGAATGGGACGCTGTTTCTGACGAACGGGGGGTACATCAGGCCATGTGTCCATGTGGTGCTCTTTAATGGCAGGGTCAAGACCAGGCATTCCGGTATAAGACCAGGCAAAGACATCGTGGAATTCTCTGAAGAGTTTGTTGTATTCCTCAATCTCCTGCTCAGTGCAAGATGCTCCTAACGCGATGAGTTCGGGGGTGCCTCCGTGGCAGCGATATCAATTTGGATTACAGGTGAGATGTTGGCCATGTTACCCTCTTCGAAGGCGTCAGGAGCAGGAATAGGGTCCTTGAACCAGTCGACCTTGGGGGGAAGGAAGTCTTTGGATTCAACTGCAAATTGGGTAGCAGTGTTAGAGGAAGATTCATCTGGGAGGAAGTAGGAACGATGGTGCATGTCATCCCAAGGATAATCCGGGGCAGTGAGAGCCTCTAGAATCTCCTCATCCGTACGGAATGTTTGTGTCGTCAAATTGGTTGACGAAGGAGTAGTGGTGGAAGAGATCATATAAATGGTATTAACCTCATCGGAAGAGGAAGAGTCCAGGGGGTGGATTTCCACAATGGTGGGTGGTGCCGTCTCAAGATCCTGATTGTTCATTTCAAAGAGAGCTACTCTGTACTCGGGGAGATCGAGACAGTGATGTGAGTAATGCCCGTAGACACCGCATAAGGCACAGGAGTGGTTAGTGCGCAGGGATTTGTCTCGAGGCTTAGGGTTGATTCTAGATGGACAACTGGGATAGTGGGGTCGTCGTCAAGCAATTGCATGTATTCCTGTAACGCCGATAACTGAGGACATAGGTGAGTTGCATGGCCCAACTCATTGCACAGCGTGCATTTGGGAGGAGCGTGAAACACAGGGGGATTGTTGACTGTCTTAGGAGGTGGGACATCAGTGTAAGGTTGGGGGCCTCTGCCCCTAGTGGGTTTGGTAAGAGGAGGGGGGGGTTTCGTGGAGGATGACGGGGTAGCGACACCAGGAGGTGGTTGACTAGTAGTGACAATGGGTTGCACCAGTTGCAGGATGACATCAAGTGTTGATGGACGAACGGGAGGCGAAAGATACCAAACGGGTAATCCTAAGGTTAACCCAGGAAGGCTGAGGGTGGCCATAACCGGGGCGCTAACTACTCCTGAGGGAGGGAAGAGGAAAGGAATGGTATGGATGGGTGTAGCACCAATGTGACTAGGTACCAAAGGGGGTTGAGGCAACAAAGGCGGTTGAGTAGTAGGAGTTTGCGTGTTATGGGACAGGGTACATAGGTCGGACACTTCAGTGGCAGGTGACAGGGGTGGAATAGATGGGAAGGTTGAGGTCATTGGTGCGTCAGAGTAAACGCCCGTCCCCAAAGAAGAAACAAATGAGGTGGTGGCACCCGAAATAGGTTGTTCAATCATGGGGAGAACATTTTCGGGTGCCGCGGGGGAATTGGGATCATGGTAAGTGAGTTGGTCAACCTTGATCACACGTCCCTCATGGGGGAACATCATTGTATGAAAAATAGTAGAAGCAACTACTCACATGGCATACATGTAGCTGCGGCCAAGTAAAAGGTTGTAATCAAGCTGTGCATTGATAACCTCGATGTTTATGAGGACAATTTTTCCAGCCAGTTAGACGGGGACGTTAGTTAATAGGCCTTGGGGTTGAGCTGAACGCCCGTCGTAGGCTCGCAACGCAGTAGAGGACTGCTGGAGAGGGGGGGATCCCATTTTCTTCCAGATGGAGGTGGGCATGACACATGTGGAGGCACCTTCATCAATAATGCATCGATGGATGACAAAATTCCGAATGGAAACAGAAACTTGGAATGCCAAAGTGGAAGGCAGGCGGGGTTCGGATTGGTCCAAATCAAATGCCATTAACTGCGAATCATTTGGATCAATAGCCCCAATGGCTGAGAGTAAATTATTGTGCTGCGAAGGGTAGTTTTTTAAGACTTCTAACGCAGACATGGCTGCGGGGGATTGGGCTGAGTCATCGACAATGTTGTAGTTTGATGCAGCCCGTGCATTGGGGTTATTGTTGATACGGCGAAGCAGGAAACGGGGCGCTCTGGGAGCGCCATCTAGTGGAGGTGGAGGTATACGTAATTCCTGATCAGTGGGATGAGCGTTAGTAGGTGTATCGGCGGGAGGGGCTTCAGGGGTGGAGCCATATTGGTTTCGTCGGGTCTGGAGGTTGACCTCATCGGAGGACATCATCAACAAGTGGTGGGTCCCTGAATCGAACATGGGTTGATCAGGAGCAACGTAAGTGATTTGTGGGGTTGGTGCGTTAGCTTGAGGGGGATCCAACGGTTCTGTGTTCACTACGCCTTGGGTTGGTAAGGGGTTTTGCAGCACCAAAGGTGGCTGTTGAGGTTGTGGCGGGTTGGGTGGTGCTTGAGGAGCTGCTTGCCCTTGACGGTGTACATCCACAGCCAAAAGTTGCCGAACTCACTCCATATGTGGACAAAAATGTGTGTAGTGGCCATAGACCCTGCAAACAGAACAAGGATAGTTTGTGCGCAAATTGGGGTTTTTGGCCTGCTTGGGCGGGCGATCAGGGTTTTGGTTATCAGGGGCCGCATTATTACTAGCGGGGGGATTAGGGTGTTGACCAGCTTGCTTGGTCGGTTGGTTGTTCCCACGATTTCGGCCTATGCCGCGGTTTTGTTGGCCCTGGTTGCGTTGGTTGTTCTGGTTTTGCTGCGGGTTTTGTTGAGTGTAAACTTGCCCTTGGACAGTAGGTGGATTCTGAGGTTGCACATGGGTTGGAGCAGGCTGCGGTGGATGATATGTAGGTGGAGGCTGCGTAGGTGCAGCAACCTAAGGGGGTTGCTGATAGTGCTGTGGAGCGGATTGTGGGTGTGCCGCAGGGGTTGGTGCAGCTTGCTGGTGATAGTAGGGCTGCGGTGCGACATGGGGGTGATGTGTCATGGGAGCATACGGATTGTGTGCTCCAGACTGTGAGGTCGCCCGCGAAGGGTCAGGGCCAGGGGTATGACGGACTATGGAAAATGGTTGAGGCTGCGAGGAGACATGACCAATGATGCCGTCGGCAGCGTGGGATTCCCCCGGCGCATCGCACTGGGAGAAATCATCGCGAGGGGCGTTAGGTATTATGGTATAAAGATAACCCGACTGGGCGTAAATGAGATTGAACTATTGGGCTTTAAGGATAGCCTCTTCTTCAGACTGGGGTCTTTCGGATGCCACATCTTTAGCAATGATAGGAAGGAGGGATTTGAGGAACCAATCTAGGAAGATCCAGTCATCTAACTTGATTTTGCATAGGCTACAGCGTCGACACCATTCATGAATGTGGTTCATGATGTGGGTAGCCATGTTTTGTCTGCATGATAGTAGGATCTCAACGCCTGCATCATAGTGGACAGGTAACTAGAAGAACTGCAGGAAGGTCGAGGCAAGGGAAGTAAAGGTGGCATGGGTTCCATGGGGTTGTTCGATATACCACTTGGCAGTAGAGCCAGTAAAAGTGTGCTGTAATAAACGGAGGTGAATAGAGTCATCTACTATGGAGTTGGAGGAACACCATAGATGGAAGGACATGATATGGTTATGTGGGTCCTCACCTGCTTCCCTCGAACTTAGGGATGTCAGAGGGGAGCTTGGTGGGCATGTGAGGCCACGCAGGGTCGTGTCGAATGGGGTCGTTGGTTAATCTGGCTAGGTCAGGTAGGTTGAGGCTAGCCATGAATGGAAAAATGGATGAAGGATGTGACACGGTAGTGGGTTGGACCAAGTTGGGGCCGATGCCCCCAAGTGGAGGGGTCATGTGAGGGAGGTTTCCCCCAAGTGGGGTAACTAAGGTGGTATAGGACAGTCCTGCACCACCATGGGTAGTATGGGTCACTAATGGAGTGGGGATAGGTATTCCCACTACGGGAATCGGTGCTGTGAGGGGAACAGTAGAGGGGGCCCCCATGGAGGGAATACCCAAAGTAGGTGTGGTAACTGGTATCGTGGTGGATGTGCCACCAACGGTCCCTACCAAGATGGGAGTGGGGGTCACGCCAGCCATGGGGCTAGTGGGGGCGGTGTAAAGGAGGTTCTCAGAGTCTGGCTCAGAATCGGAGGTAAAATAAGGGGCGTCAGTATTTGGTGACGGAGTTCTATGCCGCTGACGAGTGGAATCAAGTGACAAGGCTTGAGATCTATGATGAGTGGTATCAAGCGATGATGATCTGTGTCGATGACGGGTGGTGTCAAGTGAACCGTGCCATGGGGGCTCGCCTTTGAGGCGCCGAGAATGTCTCGGGGACTCAATGGTGATAAATGGAGTCAAATCTCTGTGGGTTGAGGTAACTACAAATCAGCTCAAAAAAACTCTAATGCAACCGAGTGTGCAGAAGGAGAGCTCAAAAAATAGGGCTCTCAGGCCAACAACCAACTCAAAACACCCACTGTAACTGTGTGCTACAATAGGCGGAGTGTCAACAGAAATGGTCAGAATACCAAAAAACAGCAGGTTGCCTACAAATAAAAAATGGTGGACTCACTAGACCAAAAGGAGGTAAGGGAGCATGCAAACACCTAACTAAAAGTATTATGACTCAACTAGACATATTCTCTGCAAGGTGATGAAATCCAAGTCAGACAATACGAATAGGAAAGCCAAGTGGCTAAGGTATCCCCCTACCGGGAGGGACACTGGGTAGTCAAATCCTAGAAGAATGGCAACTAAGATACCCCGTTCATGACACGTCCAGAAAGGTAAATCTGCTGCTTGGTCCTTTTACCGCAATACCCCTATACAGGGATATCCCGAGAACTGTGAAAGGTAGCCCTTCAGTTACTGAATGGAGTTCGGTATTCCACTCAGACCTCCGAAACCAATCTCACGACTTCAACCCTCCTAAGGGAGAGGCCCTCTGATAAACCGGTTGTGATCATGTCAAAAAATACTAGGGGATTTTGGTTCCCTAATGGACAACAACTATGTCTCAAGTGTAAGTAACCGAGGGGTGTTTTTGGAAGCCTATCCCCCCGATCCTACCTAACTACAAAAATTCTTTTATGTTCCCCAAGTGGGGTTAGAATGTTGGTTGAGTTAAGTAGTTTTTAAGTCTCACTTGAATTAGGTGACATATTGTGTGCTTGTGAGGTTATGAACTCAGAAGAGAAGTGCCAGGGAAACTTCTTAAATATCAATAATACTGAAAGAAAAATTTTACCATGCAAAATTATCTGAATAAACAATGCTGAAAAATTCTATAAAGGGGGACAAAAGTGCAGGTAGAACAGAAGGCTGGGAAGGTGCAGAAAATATGGCAGCAAAGGGGCTGGGTTTAGAAGCAGGAACAAGTGCAAAAATCAGATCGGATCGGCGGTCGGACCGCGGGTTTGAAGGAAACAGGCGCGAACAGATCGCGGGTTTTTGACGAACACAGGCGGGCGGACCGCGGGTTTAGAGGAAACATGCGCGTACAGGTCGCGGGTTTCTGGAGAAAAGACGCGGGCGGACCGCGGGTTTGGAAGAAACAGGCGCGCTTAGATCGTGGGTTTTTGGAGAAAATACACGGGCGGACCGCGAGTTTGGAAGAAACAAGCGCGCTCAGGTTGTGGGTTAAAGCTGGAAAGGCACGGTCGGGTCACAGCTAAGCGCTGAAAAGACGCGGTCAGAATGCGACTGTGAAACAAAAAATGGCGGTTTACGGCGGCCGAAAATGACAGCCGAAAGGACAAAATGAGAAATAAAATAAATTAAAAAGCCAGCAGAGTCGCCAAAACTGTTGCTAGAGTTTTACCCCTAGCTTGTGCGAATGAGCACCTACTAAGGACAATGGATTCCTTAGTAGTAGTTCAATAATATGTGAAATAAAAGATACTAAACAATAATGAAAATTAATCTAAACATGTTCATGAAGCAAAACAGTAAAAAGTAAAGAATGAATTTTATTGATCTGACCTCCAATGTGGAGGTTGGTGAAGCCCGTTGCGCTGATCTGAGAGGTTGCTCCGAGCTCCAGCTGCTCCTTCTCTTTCTCCAATGGTGGAAATGGGCCAAAAGGGGGCTCTCACGGTGAAATTAGCTCAATGGTGAGCTAGGGTTTCAAGAGCAATTTTGGCAGAGGTAGGATACTTGTGATTGTGGATTTTCAATAAGGGGTCTCCATCACTTATTTATAGTGGTGGAGTGCTGGTTTAGGGTTAGGGTTTCAGCTGTTTAGGGTTTTTTCCTCCTTTTCCTCATTATTTTATATTTTTTCTTCCTTTTTAGAGGAATTTTGCATATTTTTTGGAGGAAAAGAGGGTTTTATGGCCTTTTGGAGGCTTTTTAGATGGTTTTATGGGGTTTTGATGGAAATATGGTAGGAAAATGGACAAATGAGCCATGTAATGGGGCAGATGAGGCAGTGAACCCTTTTTGGGTGTTAACATAAACACTCGTACCTTCCTCCTGCAGAGCTACGTAATCTCCCTTCTCTCCTTTAGCTACAAAGTCTCCACTCCAAAGCATGAGTGGAAAATGGCAACTAAGGGGGCTTATATAGCCATGACTTGCCCCTCTTCACATTTTCCTCATGTTCTCTTTGGTTACAACAAATTTCCCAAGAATGGCATCTTGTTTCAACTTCTCAAGTTTTGGTTGGGTTCACTTAAAGCTCCTTTTATCATGTAGTTGACATAATTAACAACTATGCCAACCACATACCCAAGTATGGCATTAATAAAATCTGGTTGCAAAACTACCCAACCGAACTATGTATAAAACCCAAAAATTTGTTATAACAGAGAAACAATTCTCAACCCACTTTTAAAGAAAACTCCATTGTTTATAATTTGACATGTGATAAATGCGTTGGGATCCCGTGTTGGTCAGAGCTCCCGGTCACGCTGGAGGAAGAACCAAGGTCGAGGCTAAGCCCCAACTCCTTTGGGGCTCGAAATTCCACTGCATACTTTAAATAAATTTATTTCCATACATTATACAAGGAACACCTTGTGGGATAAAGGTAAGGCAGAGCACTATGCAGGAGAGGTCACAGGGTCAAACCCCGTGGAGGCTAGTCTTCTTACTAAAATTTTAACCAATCATCAAGTGCCATGTGGCGAAATATTACTGGGCCAACACAACTTCCGTACAGACGCGTGTTCCCTCTGAATTGGACGATACCATTGAATGGGTTGACATGTCATCTGTCCGTACATGCCACATGTTATCCTCTCATTGGTTTGTACACATGCCATGTCATCATGTCCATACAATAAATATTCCATGTGTCACCCTGTCAGTGGTGCCATGTGGCACCTCTTTTGCCAATTTTGCCTGTTGACCTCATAGAACAGAATGCGATAAATTTCTCATACGGAGTCCGTTTGAGGTGAAATGAACGCCATTGGAATCATCTTGATGAGCCCTTCGATCTAGTGCTATTTTTGCTAAGATTGGTGGACTTCAAAAAAATTTCCTTCTTGGATCCTCTTGTATCACTAATACATGATGACATGGAATTTTTATTATTTTTGGAAGGTCCATTTTAAATTGAAATTTCCTATAATGGTTTTATCCGAGTTGTTTTCACTCGACATAATTAATTCTTTTCAGTAACTCCTAGTGCTTATCTAGATCCCATACTCAACGCTAAAAATAGGGAGTTACAAACTTGGTGCAATTCCAGAGATCCTCGCTCAACACTAATGCTAGGATGTACTTGTAGGATACACCTAGGGATACAATGACTAAGGATCCGATGTTCCAGAGATTAGGCTCAACATCAACTTGGAAGGCTCTAGGGCTTAAGCCCAACACTTCTAATTTATCTTTTCATGTGCTTTAGAGCTTCATGCTCAACAAAAATGTCGCATAAATCATGTGTTCCATAGCTAATTGCTCAACACAATATAAATACTCATGTGCTCCAGAGCTTCTCACTCAACACAAAACATCAAATACCCATGTGCTCCAGAGCTCCTTACTCAACATAAAACATCTCATCAATTATGTGCTTTAGGGTCCACGTCCAACACATAAAATCATATATATATAAAACATATGCAATTGGATTACAACCAATATATCAAACAATCATCATGTTCATATGCAGTGGGGTCTTAGACCAATATACCAATTAAACATCAAAGTAACATCATAATCAATGGGGCTTATGCCCATAAGTTTTAGGTCAAAATTCAGGATATTACAACTCCCAAACTTCACAAACAAGGCATTCCTCTACGAACTATTGTCAATACAATAGGGTCACCAACCTACAACCTCGCAAAATACCTGGAAGAAAAACTAAAACCTCTCGTAGGAAACACCTTCTCATATGTAAAGGACTCAACACATCTAGTAAGAATGATGAAAGATTGGAAAAATGAGGAAGGTGACATCCTCACAAGCTTTGATGTAATATCTCTTAACACAAAGATAGAAATCAACAAATCCATAAAGTTCATCATAGATATAGTCAACAATTATGAAATTACAAAACTTGTGGAAATATGTCTCAAGTCTACATTCTTCAGCTTTAGAGGGGAAATCTATGAACAAAAATGAGTGGCAATGGGCTCACGACTCTCCCCAATGGTTGCGAACATCTTTATGGAAAAAGTAGAAAAATACGCAATAGATCCCTTCCCCCAAAATCTAAAATGGTGGTTGTGATTCGTAGATGATATATACAACAACTGGACACATGGATAAGAATCGTTAAAAGACTTCACCGACCACCTCAATAACCAATCCAAAATCATAAAATTCACTACAGAAAAAGAGGAGAAATGCTGTCTTCCATTCCTATATGTCCTCACAATGAGAAAACGAGATGGCTCCTTCGAGCACCAGTATACAGAAAACAAACACACACCGAGAGATACCTTCATGCTGATTCTCACCACCAACCTGCACATAAAACTGGCATAATCAACACCCTAGTAACACAGGCCATTAGGATTGTCGATAAAGGCCACTTAGAACAAGAACTAGACCATCTCACAAAAGCCTTCATAAACAACGGATATAGTAACAAACAAATTAAAGAAACCATAAAAAAAGATGAAAAAAAAGAATGAAACAAAAAAAAAAGATAAAGAAAACAAGAACAATGACACAACCTTAGCAATCCTCCCTTACATCCATGGCACCACCAACAAGATCGCTAGGATTCTTAGGAAATGAGACATTAAGGTAACCTTCTCCCCTCCCAACTCCCTTAACAACATGCTAGACTCTGCAAAAGACCCTATCGAGAAAAAAATACTACACTGGAGTCTATTCCATACCGTGTTCATGCGATAAGGTCTACATTGGCGATATTGGTCATTCAATCAAGACACGATAAAAAGAACATGGTGCTGACATAAACCATTGTAGTTTTAAGAACTCTGTCATCGTAGAACAGTGGTGTGATACCAAGCACCATATGTGTCTCGAAAAAGCAGAAGTACTCGTAGCCGTCCCTCACAAAATGGAAAATAAGGGAAGAACTCGAAATTGAAAAAAACCCTAATAACTTAAACCGATACGATGGCCTAAAACTAAACGATTCCTTGAAATCCGTCATCGAGATCCTCAAAAACAGAAACACAAAGAGATAAATAATAACTATTATAAAAACTTCATACTTACTTCAAACTTTATTAAAAATTTTAAATTAAAAAACATTGACAACTAATAACTACTACATTAAAACCATAATTAACCTAAAATACTAAACAATTAATAAAAAAGACACCAAAAACTATATAAAAAAATAAATTAATAAATATCAAACTATATCAAAATAAACTGAACTATATTAAAATCAAATTAATATAGCTTAGTTTATTAATATAGTTATTTTTATAAAACTAAACTATATTAAACTAAACTATAATAATAATAAAATTAATAAAACATTAACATTTAAATAAAACAATAATAAACTTTTAAACAAATAATACTAAAAATTTAAAGTAAACAATAATAAACATTTAAACTATAATAATAATAAATTAATAAAACTTTACAATAACTAATTTAAACAAGAAAACATCTAAATAAAATCAAACTAAACTATAATAATAATAAAATTAATAAAACATTAACATCTAAATAAAACAATAATAAAAATTTAAATATTAAAACAAATAAAATAAAAAGGAACATTATTCTGAAGATCGACAACCCTACGACCAAAACCCTAAAACATAAAAACCAAATATTAATAACACAAAGAAATTGAGCTTACCTCCGTGAAGACTTCTTAAGAAGCCTCTTGTGAAAACTCGTGATGATAGACCGGCTTAAAGGTTTGAAACTATTGAGAATAAAACAAAAATAACCATAGAATCCTCAAATTTAAAGAACGAGAGACGTGGAACAATGAACAAAGAAATTGTAACCCTCGATGGAAGGGATACACTTTAGATGATGTGCCTCTTTGAGAAGTCACGGTAGAAAATAGCTCAGATATCAATAGATTTAACTTTCTTGAAAAAATGCAGAGACAATAGGATAATCCCACGATTCACAAACATAAAACAACACTTGAAAACCAAACACTCTCAAGCATTCTCTAAATCAAGCTTCTCCATAGTGCCCAATGAAATAAGATGAACTAAAAAGGAGCTAGATTACTTGTCACTTCAAACCTACCACACTCACCTTACGCTCTCCAAAACATTGTGCATTGATTTCTGGATAAGTGTGGAAGTGAGCACGACGATCAAAGCTCAGGAAACATACCAACACACTAGAGAGAAGCAAGATTAGAAATTTAATAAATTGGAGAAAGAACAAAAAATGGTTGTGACCACACCAATAAAAAACGTGGTGGTGAACCTTGTCACATGCCCCAATTTTGCAAAAAAAACAATTTTATATTATTTGAGGAACAATATGTTAAATTATATGCTAAGTTGTAATTGATGACCCAGTGGGGTCAAGGATATTTAATGTAAATTCTGAATATTTTATTATAAATAAATAAATGAGGAGACAACAGCTTAGGAGAGCTGTTAAAAGAGTGTTTACTGGTCAAATTGGTGGAGGAGACTGGGTGGAGAGCAAACTAACATGTGGCAACATCCTCAAACCACTTCCAATTGTTGCAGGTGGAAACCTTCCTACATTTGTGGTCATGATTTCCCAAGAAAGTGGAATCAGAGTAGGTGGCTCAATTAATGAAAACTGACCCAAAAGAACTAGGCAATATTTATAAAAATTTCCATTGAAGAGAGCTGAGGTTGCTCATTCTATAGAAGTGATCATTTAGGTTGAATGAATGTACTTCAGAGAAATTCAATGGAAGGGAAATTTGGAAAGTGTTTGAGGGGATAACTGCTGATTGATCTAGTGCAGCATTTAAGCTGAAGATCATACTGCTAAGAGCAGAGTATTTTTACTGAGGTATTGAACTAGTCAGTTGACAGGGGGTTCTACTATTTGCATTCTCCACCAGTTCTCAGCCAAGAAGACCAGGAACAGGCTCGGGGTTCATGAGGAAGCGTTGCTTGAGCGCTCTCCAGGAGATTGGTAGCGAGGAACGACCTCCTAAAGCTGTTGTCATCTATCCTCAATAGGTTTTATGTTATTTTATTTTATTGTGTTAGTTAAATAAATCTTAGTTTAACTGCTATATGAATGATAACAGTTTAGTTTGTGAAATGTAGACTTAGTATTCTTATTAGTTTGTTATAGAAATGAAATGTATTTAGAGAATAATGTGTTAGAATGTAAATAAATTTCTAAACTGTGTTTTTCCACACCTGGAAACCAGGCCATACTCTAGCACAGATAGAATGCTTTAAGTAGATAAGAGAATGAAATTAGTAGGTAGGATTGTGTATTTGTAAATAACATAGTAAATTATTTCAATGTTTAAAATAATATGAAGGAAACACAATGTTATGATTTATTTGTGTTTCTGTTTTTACTTAGTATAACTAAATAAAAATGCTGAAAATAAACAATAAACTACATTAGAGTTACAGTAATAGTATACAGTTAAGTATATAAACAAGCTATTAACCTCACGATTTATCTTTTAAAAATGTCAACTAAATCTTAAACTATTACTTAATATAAACTAGATTAGGGTTATGTTAAAAAACCTTAATTTATAAAGAGTAAACAGAGTTACAGAGTTTACTTTCTATCCTTTAGAGAACTCTGAATAAATTCTATGTTACAGAATAGTAAATAAAAACAAATGTAAATATAAACAATAAATAATATAAAAACTAAGAATTTACATATTTAGAAACTACTTTATATTTACGAGACAGGCTTATAACCTGTGAAGGAAGAACCTCAGAGTCGAAACCCCAACTTTTAATTTATCTATTTATAAATTAAATAATTTAAGTTTTAATCCATTTACATTAATAAATATGTAAATAAAATTTACAAGAAGATTACAGCATATACTTTAGACTATTTACAGTCTTTTATTAAGACAAATATCTTTTAAAAACAAGTAAATAAAGGTATAGATAACAGGTTAATGAAATAGCCAAAACTGAAGCAATAAGAAACATTGCCTAAGTAATAATTAATTTAAGAATATATTTTACACAAGGTTTTTCTGTCTATTTCACCCCAACTCTTATATTCTGGACAGGTAAGTATAAACATATAAATTTTACATTACGACTCATCTACAGTCCTCACATTAACATTAATTACTTACAAAAGATATCTTAAACATTAATTTTTTTCACTGACAGTTGAAGAAGGAAAAACCCTAATTACACAGAATCATAATTTACAAGATTACAAAACCATTGCAAAAATGAGACAGAGCTCGAAGTTAAAATCCTTCTTAAAAACCAAATGTATTACATTGTCAGGCCATAAGGCTAAAAACTTAACAAAAATACATCACACAGCTCAAGGCCGGTATTACCCAGCATTGTAGCAAGGTTTTGTAAATAAAAACTGGAAAAACAACTTATTAAAACCTCCTATCTAACAAAGAAACTGAATAGGCTTCCAAGAACTGTGTTCTCCTTCAACTACACTCAATACAAGTAGGGAAAAACCCATTTTGAACTCAGGGCTTACCAGTTAGGGCCACGAGCCACTGAAGTCGGTCATCATTTTTCTTCCATCAAAGCTTGGAACTGTCACGGGTTCCTATACAAGCATATTATCAAGCATTAGTTCAAGGCTCAGTTTAAAAACATTAAAACCCTAACTATGTTAATAATTTGATAGAGAGTCTCCATAACAAAAATCAAGTTATCTTACCTGCAAGAAGAAGAGTTGTCGAGCAATGAAGAAGCTGTCACCAGCTTAGCAATTTTACACAAAGGAGTACTCAAACCCCACGCCGATCCTGGAGTGAATACAGTGACAAAGAATCTTAAGATTCTCAAATCTGTCACAAGCCATGAGAAGAAAACATAACTGAAACTATGGGTAGGATGAGAGCCGTACACAAAAACAAGTAAACACTTGCGCTGTAAGGTTCACAACCACGAAGGTTTGCAATGAAAGACTGAGTTCTGGAAATTACAGCAATATGAAACAAAATCTTTGGAGCAAGCAAGCAAATGAACAACCCATCATGGCTGCCATGCAAACTACACAGAGCAGCCCGTAGGACAGCGAAAGCTTTAGAGGCAGATAACAAGAAAATAGGGTTTCCAAGTCTTTTATATCGCTAATGCATGGACGAGATGATCCGAAAACAAGATCTTCGCTACTGTATGACATTAACATGAATTTCATAAATAGCATGAATGAATCTCACAAATCCATAAGAAGAGAACCAAACAGCATAGACAATACACACATAAAGACAACAAGTTGATAACGGAGTTTGTCCAGGATGGACTACGTCTCTGAGCCTGCTTCTCAATAGGAGGTCCGATCTATAATCTCAGCATAAGGCAAAATACATGGCAATGATACAATGATACCTTGGCGACAATGGTCAGGAAGAGAACCGCTGCCCAAAACACAACCAGACTGCATCTAGCAACTCCGAAGCCTGAAGACGGTGTAAAACAAGTATAAACACTCGTACCTTCCTCCTGCAGAGCTACACAATCTCCCTTCTCTCCTTTAGCTACAAAGTCTCCACTCCAAAGCATGAGTGGCAAATGGAAACTAAGGGGGCTTATATAGCCATGACTTGCCCCTCTTAACATTTTCCTCATGTTCTCTTTGGTTACAACAAATTTTTCCCAAGAATGCATATGGTTCCAACTCCCCACATTTGGTTAGGATCTTCTTAAATTATGTATTTGACATAGTTACAACTATGCCAACCACATTTTATATTTTTAGAATATTACAATAAAATTCTTTTCCCCCAAAACCACATGGTTCATTGAACCCACAATATGGTTTTTTTTTTTAAACAAATTTGTTATAACGTAACTTGCTTTTAGACCCACTTATAACCCATTTTATATAGTTTATAATTCGACATGTGCTGAAATAGAGCATGGGATCCCATGCTGGTCGGAGCTCCCGGTCACACTGGAGGAAGAACCAAGGTCGGGGCTAAGCCCTGGCTCCTTTGGGGCTCGAAATGACACTTTAAATAATATTATTTCCATACATTATACAAAGAACACTACCAGCGTAGTTGGTAAAGGTGCAGAGATAGGGTATGGGAGGTCAGGAGTTCGAAACCGGCGGAGCAGCAACATTTTGGTGAACTTCAATCAATATTGGCCAATCCGATGTTGCCATATGGTAGTTCTGGATTGGTCCACCTCAAATCCCAGTTAGCTGCCAACTCATCTGCCATACTACCAACTAAGTTGCGCAGTCACCTCCGTACTGACATGTGTCGCATTCGGATTGGTCCGTATTGCTGACTGGATTGCCAACTCATCGTCCGTACATGACACGTGTCGCATCCTAATTGGACCGTACTGCCACTTGTCTGTTCGTACAACTGCCACATCATCCGTCCATAATGTATGGATGCCATGTGTCACCCTGTTAGTGGTGCCATGTCATCATGTTTGTACAGTACGGATGCCATGTGTCACCCTATCAGTGGTGCCACGTGGCACCTCTTTTTGCCAATTTTGCCTGTTGACCTCATAGAACAGAACGTGATAAATTTCTCATACGGAGTCCGTTTGAGGTGAAACGAATGCCATTGGAATCATCTCAATGAGCCCTTCGATATGGAACTAGTTTTGCTGAGATTGGAGGACTTTGAAAAAATTTCCTTCTTGGATCCTCCTGGATCATTCCTTCCCACTGAGAAGCTTTTGGCCTCCAAAAGCCTTTACTAATCAACAGATAGGTGAGGGAATTGCTCCCTCACTTTCTCCTTCTCGATCCACTTGGATTTTCTTGGATGAGTGCCTCTGATGCCCACTCAAAGATAGTCAACATCACCTATGCGAGAAGTCCTTGTCCTTCTGTCCAGGATGACATCTTCCTGTAGCTCATCCATGTACTCAGGAGCAAATTCATGGACTGATGGCAATGAGACATTCTCCCTTTTATCCATGATCATGGGAGGCTCATAGAGTTTCAAGTTCTCCACATTGATCACTAAGTAGATCTGCATGTATGGCGGTAGCTCTAAGCGAAAGGCATTCGTCCCAATCTTCTCCAAGATGGTGAAGGGACCATATCTAATGGGCTTGATCTTCTTGCCTTCTCCTTTCATCCTCTCCTTACTGATGTGAAGCCACACTTGATCTCCTACCTGAAACTGATGATCAACTCTATGCTTGTCATGGCGAGCCTTGTACTGGGCTTGACTCTTCTCCAACTACTCTTGCACTGCTTGATGTACCTGTTGAACTCTCTGAATGAACCTACGGGCTTTGTCTTCATCCTTGGAAGCACTTGAATCACCCTCTCTCCCATAAGTCAAGTCCAATGGATTCTTTGGCAAGTACCCAAAGCATGTCTCAAATGGCGAGCTCTAAGTGGAAGAATGCATAGCCCTGTTGTAGGCATGCTGCACATACTGGATCTGCTCATCCCATAAATTAGGATGCTTGTTGCAATAACCTCGAAGCAAATGAACAACTGTCCTGTTGACTACCTCCGTCTGTTCTTCAGTTTGTGGATGGAAAGCAGTGCTCCTCTTCAGCTTGGTGTCCATCATACACCATAATTTTGTCCAAAACTCTCCAAGGAATCGAGAGTCCCGATCCGAGATAATGGACGTAGGGAGTCCAAAGTGAACCCATACATGCTGAAACAAAAGAGAAGTAGCCTACTCTGCAGTGACCTACTTTTTACATGGCATAAGAATACAAATCTTGCTAAATGTATCCACGACCACATACAAGTAGTCATGACCCCTCCTAGACATAGGCAAAACCCCCACAAAATCCATGGAAATGCTTTCCCAAGGATGGGAAGGAACATGAAGTGGTGAGTATAGCCCCAATTTTCTATTAGTGGGCTTACAAGTAGAGCACATCACACACCCCTTTACATATATTGTTACAATGTCTTTCATGCGAGGCCAATACATGAGTCTTTGCAAATGAGCCAAAGTATTACCCACCCCAAAATGCCCTGATACAAGAGAAGTATGAGCTTCTCATATTACATGGACTCTTTCACTGATAGAAACACATAGCTTGCCCAAATGATAGAGCAACTTTCCCTGCAAATAGTAGTCTTCCACCTGTGTGCCATTGGTTAGCTTCTCATAAATCTCCTTGAAATCATCATTAGTAGCATACTTCTCAATATAACTTTCATGGGATAAAGAAGCATTTTTCAAAACAATAGATGCAACAATAGGAGGTCTAGAAAGCATATCTGCCACTTTGTTACTAGTACCCTTCTTGTACTTGATCACTAGATGGAATTGTTGAAGAAATCCCATCCACCTAAAATGATGAGCTTACTGGAGCTTAGTCTGGGACTGGAGATACTGCAAGGGCTGATGATCGGTATGGATGATCGTCTCCTTACCCATCAAGTAGTGCTTCCACTTCTTGACACTCTGAACCAAAGCATACAACTCTTTGTCATCAGTGGGGTATTTGATCATTGCTTGAGTAAAAGTCTCTAAATGGTAGCAAATAGGCTTGTGGTGCTACATCAATACTGCCCCCATGGCATATCCACTGGCATCTGTCTCTATCTCAAATGGCTGTTGCAAATCGGGCAAGGCTAGGACTGGGGCAGTGCTGATCTTTCCCTTCAATGAGTCGAAGGATTTCTGCTGCTTACCTCCCCACTGGAAGGCTTTCTTCACACTTGTTAAGGCATGCAAACGAGATGCTATGTATGAGAGGTTCTGAATGAACCTCCTCCAATATTGAACCACTCCTAAAAATCTTCTCACTTCAGTAGTGTTAGTAGGCTTAGTCCAATTGACAATTACATCAACTTTTGACGGATCAATTTTTAAATTTCCACCTCCTACAATATGACCCAAGTAAACTAATGAAGTTTTGCCAAATTCACACTTTGAAAATTCTACATACAATTTCTCCTTTTTCAAAGTATCTAATACTTGCTTTACATGCCCCACATGTGCTTCCCAAGTTTTGCTAAAGACCAAGATATCATCTAAGTATAAAATGACAAAATCATCTAAGAATGGCCAGAAAACATCATTCATTACCTGCATGAAGGTTGCAAGTGCATTGCAAAGCCCAAAGGGCATCACCAACCACTCAAATAGACCTTGCTTGGTCTTGAAGGCCATCTTCCACATATCACTTTCTGCAATTTTGATCTCGTGGTAGCCACTACGCAAATCCAACTTGGTAAAGAACACATCATCTTTCAACTAGTCGAGCAAGTCATCTATGCAAGGAAGCGGGTATCGATTCTTGATCGTGATCTTGTTGACATCCTGATAGTCAATGCACATCCTCCATGTCCCATATTTCTTCATCACCAACACAATCGGCAAACCACATGGAGAGGAGCTGGGTTTGATCACTCCTTGGTCCAACAAGTCTTGAACCTGCTTCTTAATCTCTACCATTTCAACTGCGGACAACCTGTACATGCCCACATTAGGAAGAGGGGCATCCTGCTGGAGATGAATCTCATGTTGAATCTCCCTTTTGGGAGGCAAACTTGTAGGTTCCTGAAATATTTCATCATAGTTAGCCACAATATCAATCATAGCCTTTTTATGAGAAGGATCACAACCTTTGAAAGCATCGGATGCTTCAACATATTTTGCTCTCACAACCATGAGCATGTATCTCTTATTAGTGTTGATGAGTCTCTTCATCTATCCTGCACTAACAAGATTGGTGTTAGCCTTCATACTGTGATCTCTCACGATGTACTCCACCCCATTTTTGGTGAGATGGTACTTGTTCTCGTGACGGAAGAATACTGATTTTCGATCATACAAGTATGGGCTTCCCAATACGATACGGCAGATGTCAAGCGGAACAACATCTAAGTCCACCTCATCGATCAACTTTGGAGCAATAGCAAACCTTAACCTACATTGCTTAGTCACCTGTAGCTTAGCATTATCACATACCCATCCAAGAGGGTAAGGCTTGGGGTGAGGTTTAGTCTGTATGCCCAACTTCTTAACAACTGATTCTGAGATCAAATTTACTTGAGAACCCGGATAAAATAATGTTTCAATCTTTGTATGCTTAGTCACAACTCTGATGTGAAACAACTCACTTCTTCTTTTATCATTTTCTTTAGAAACATGAGTAGAACTTGAACCAGTATGAGGAGTTTTGTTACCTTGCATTCCCACAACTGTAATCCTGGTTTCGTCTCCTGAGTCAGAACCCAAATCTCGTTACACTGTTGCAACGGTCATTTTCTTCTTTTTTCCTCCATAATTCTTTGGCCTCTGTTCAGGATGCAACTTCCAACAACTTTCTTCATCATGCCCATCAGTGTCGCAATGTTGGCAATAGAGCTTTCCTCCTTCCTTCTTGGCAGTAGCTGTCTTCTTGCTCTTGTCTTTCTTTTTGGACTTGTGGTTGTTGTTGGGATTGAAAGGCTTCTTCTGATGGTCTTCTTGCAAATGCTTCCCCCTGCTCTCAAGATGAGTAGCCTGAACACTTGCTTCATGCACACTAGTAGGATTCAACAACAGCAAAGTATGGCATAGATAATGATGAAGAGCACTAATGTACTTCAAAAGAGTGTGAGGATAATCTAAAGAAATATTCAACTCTAAAGCTTTCTTTCTAAATTCTTCAGTAAAATTCTGAACACTCTGACCCTTGCCTTGTATAAAACTTTGCCAATCCATCATAGCCTTTTGAACATAACCCAACAGATAAAATTGCTTATGTAAAGCAGAAATGAAAGCAGACCATGATGAGAGAAGATTACCCATTTGTTTGCTACCTTGCTGAAGCTTTCTTTCCCACCATACAAGTGTGGTGCCTGTCAACCGAAGTGAAGCCAACTAAATCTTCATGTCTTCTTCTTTGATCTGCTGGACTCGAAAATAGACCTCAATTTTCCTTATCCAATTGTTCAACTTCTCTGCATTCGCTTCCCCATTGAACATGGGAAAATCAAACTTCACATCGAGCTTAAATAAGGGCTTCTTTTGAGGCTCTTTGTGAGGAACCTTGGAATGCTGAGAATGAGATGAGGAAGAAGCACTTGAACTTGTGCTTGAAGCTGAAGGTGAAGAGGGAGGCTCAGGAGGCTCTTCGCCACCTCCTCCTTGGTTAACTGAAGTGTTGCCTTTGTCCTTCACTTCTTTGTCTTCCTTCTTTACTTCACTACCTTTTCTTTCTTTTTCCATGCGTTCTTCATAGTCTGCAAACAACTTGTCTACCTTGTCGGCCATCATGTATAAGACCTTGTGAAAGTTTGCCTCCATCTCGATGCAGGCATCATTAGCATCTATCTTCCTCCTTCGGTGTGCACATCCTATCTCGGAATTTTAAGGCTCTAATGTACCCTCACCAGCTTGCAGTTGAGCCCTCGTGAGCATCCACACTAACAATCCAATGTCAAATAAACCTACTTTGATACCACATGATCCGAAAACAAGATCTTTGCTACTCTATGATGTTAACATGAATTGCATAAAGAGCATGAATGAAGCTCACAAATCCATAAGAAGAGAACCAAACAACATAGACAATACGCACATAAAGAAAACAAGTTGATAACGAAGTTCGTCCAGGATGGACTACGTCTCTGGGCCTTCTTCTCAATAGGAGGGCCGATCTATAATCTCAGCATAAGGCAAAATACATGGCAATGATACAATGATACCTTGGCGACAATGGCCAAGAAGAGAACCGCTGCCCAAAACACAACTAGACTGCTTTGAGCAACTCCGAAGCCTGAAGACGGTGTAAAATGAGTATAAACACTTGTACCTTCCTCCTGCAGAGCTACGCAATCTCTCTTCTCTCCTTTAGCTACAAAGTCTCCACTCCAAAGCATGAGTGGAAAATGGCAACTAAGGGGGCTTATATAGCCATGACTTGCCCCTCTTCACATTTTCCTCATGTTCTCTTTGGTTACAACAAATTTTTCCCAAGAAGGCATATGGTTCCAACTCCCCACACTTGGTTAGGCTCTTCTTAAATTATGTAGTTGATATAGTTACAACTATGCCAACCACATTTTATATTTTTAGAATATTACAATAAAACTCTTTTCCCCCAAAACCACATGGTTCATTGAACCCACAATATGGTATTTTTTTTTAAACAAATTTGTTATAACGTAGCTTGTTTTTAGACCCACTTATAACCCATTTTCTATAGTTTATAATTTGACATGTGTTGGTCGGAGCTCCCGGTCACCCTGAAGGAAGAACCAAGGTCGAGGCTAAGCCCCGGCTCCTTTGGGGCTCGAAATGCCACTTTAAATAATATTATTTCCATACATTATACAAAGAACACTACCAGCACAGTTGGTAAAGGCACAAAGAGTATGGGAGGTCAGGAGTTCGAAACCGACGGAGCAGCAACATTTTGGTGAACTTCAATCAATATTGGCCAATCTGGTGCTGCTACGTGGCAGTTCCGGATTGGTCCACCTCAAGGCCTAGTCAGCTGCCAACTCATCTGCCATACTGCCAATTAAGTCACACAGTCACCTCTGTACTGACATGTGTCGCATTCGGATTGGTCCGTACTGCTGACTGGATTGCCACCTCATCATCTGTACATGACATGTGTCGCATCCTGATTGGACCGTACTGCCACCTTCCTGTCTATACAATTGCCACGTCATTTGTCCATACTGTACGGATTCCACGTGTCACCCTGTCAGTGGTGCCATGTCATGATGTTTGTACAGTATGGATGCCACGTGTCACCCTGTTAGTGGTTCCACGTGGCACCTCTTTTTGCCGATTTTTCCTGTTGACCTCATAGAACAGAATGCGATAAATTTCTCATACGGAGCCCGTTTGAGGTGAAACGAACGCCATTCAAATCGTCTCGATGAGCTCTTCGATCTGGTGCTAGTTTTGTTGAGATTGGAGGACTTTGAAAATTTTTGCTTCTTGGATCCTCCTGGATCACGGAAGGTGACCACGTGCCCTTCAAATATTTTAACCATGCATGGGTCAAGTCTATAGTCCATTTGCATTCAATGATCAAATTATTATTGCAATAATCAATAAACAATTACACAATTAACTATTGAAATGGATATATATTCATATATGGAAACAAAAACTATAGTCAATAGTATCGACGTCTTTTGATATTTGATTAACAATGATTCCTTGTCATTGACCTTGGAGTAGGGTCGTGAAAACCTTGCCATGGTAATATCCAAGGTCGACCATAGCATAAAATATTCCATTAACAATTCATTTGATACCATGCAAAATGACTTTAAATATTTATATATTATTGAAGCTTAAACCATGTCATTTACAATCGATGGTTTAAATTTAGTTAGAATTTCTAGTAACTTTCATATGTCATTTGACTATAGAGTAAAAGCATTTGTTTAAGCAATGACAAGGATCAACCTTAGTGTAACCCTTTACAACTAATGTTATGTATGCTCGACTTGCTAATGACATTAATAATGAACCTTATTATTTGTTACAAAGTCAATAGTGCGTAATTGGTTCTATTAGAATATAGGAGTTTTTATTTTAATGTCTCATTGATATAGACCTTAGAATAGAAGTTCTAGGTAGTAAAATCTACCATAGTAGTTAGAATACACTACAACTTATTTTGAGTGAGGCATCATGGTAATAGTAATTTTACTATGGTATAAACCAAGCACAAGGGTTATACATTATAGGAATAACAAATGATAATGTGTTTTCCTATGAAATAAACTTTATAAAAATGGTGGTAGGAAGTATTCTATTTTTAAGACACTGTATCTAGTTATAAGAATCTAATTTACGATGTCATAGAAATTTCCAGATAGAAGATTGCTACAGGATGCAAGTAACATTCATATTGGCACATGCTATACCAAAATCCTATCACCATAATGTAATAAGACATTTGACATACCTACTTTCCCTGAATCCCAGCTTCTTGAGTGGAAACTAAATGGTTTTTCATCAATCTACCATACAAATTTCTAGAACCACGCATGCCCATTTATCTGGGAGCGATACCCCTGCTCGCACCGCCTTTCATCGGTTGTCTCCCAGTGGTGCCACCACCCATTACCCTTGGTCCATAGGTGGTTATTACCATAACCACTCTATCACAGAAGGAGAAGCGTGGTACCCTAGGTAAAAAGGGAAAAAGAGAAGCTTCTCTAGGCTTCTAGATGATAAGCCTCGAGATATCCCTTATCCCTACTTTTGTGGGTTGGTTGAGCTCGAGATCCCTCATCCTAGGATCTTAGAGGCCACCTCACCCACTAATTTCTCAACCATATCTATCCATTAAAGCCCTATAAATATGAGCTAATAGCCATGGTTGAGGGGAGAAAATTGAAGGTATTGTTACGCTATTGGATTGATTCTTGGCCCAAGATCATTTGGAGAGAGCATAGAGAGCTAGAGTCAGAGATTTTGGGGATTAATAGCTGGTTTCATGGCGATGCATGTCAACACTAAGGCTTGGTTGTAAACTTCTTCATATTTCTAATGCAAGTTGATTTCTAGATTCCTTAGTCTCTAGCATAGATTAGTAGATCATATTCTGGTTTCTTTGATTTGTTTTGTGTTGAGATTTTTTGCAGGCACACAGGTGAACTATCAAAGCCTTGTATTCTAGATATCTACAATGTCTAGGGAGAGTCTTCAACCTCTGTCCTCTATTTGTTCTGGATCTGAACCATTCAGACCAGTGGAACATCTTGCTATCCGCAGGAGGTGAAATATTCCAGCTAACAAATCTGGTGACTCTGCTAGGGAATGAAGTTGTGTATCAGTCGTTCTGATCTTCCTCAGTCTGCAACTCTTGTCTGAATCCAGGCTCCTTCTTCAGCTCTCTTTAGTCAGATCTACTCTCTGACTGACTCCATTTGGGTTTGAAACCTCCAGATCGGTTCAGATATGAGTCATTTCAGTCTTTTATGCTCTGTTTCCATACTCAATTCAACAGTATTTTCCTTGATCTAGCCTTTTTCTGACTGGATCCTTCGTTCTTCTTGTGTTTTGGTCATCTACAAGGAACCGCACATGTTCTGTTGGCAAGGAGCAGTGCCACCACTTGAGTCTAGTTACCAATACACGGTGCCACTTCCTAAATCTAGTGAGCAAGAAGTGGTTTTGCCTCAAAACTGCCTTTCAGTAGCTTCATCTGCACGGTGCTAGGTAGGCCTTGTTCTAGACTTTGTATTTTCATTTTTTGTGTGTTTTTGGCTTACTTTTTGATGAAAATGAAGTGTGTTTTGAAAAAAAAATGCTCCCTGAATTATGTATTCTACAGTCGCTTTGATTGTTGTTTTCTTTCTGCATTCAAAGAGAGTTTGTGTTTCTTACATTAGATTTTATATTCTTTTCTTTGCTTGAAACCTCTTGTTCCTTTCTGTAGATATCATTCGTTAGAATTGAAAAATATACATTTCATTTTTGTGAGTAGTTTTTTTGTTTGTTTTGGACTTGGAATGCATGAGTGATCCATGTTATTTTGAGTCTTTCTTTGCTTGGGTGATTCTTGTTTCCTTCCACATGCTGATTTTTTCAGTGCTTTGTAGGAAAGATTGGTTCTTCATTTCCTTGTTTGTTTCAAAGAGAAGTTTTATTTTTCTCTCTCTTTTGCTTTATTCGCAAGTTTGTTGAACGATTTTATTCTTGTTTTGTGCATGATTGTTTGAAATTCTAGATCTTACTTTCATTGAGAAGAAATATCTATTTTCAGCTTTGCATGCATTAGAGTTAGATTTGTTTGGAAACGTTAGTGAAATCATCTTTCCATCAAGTTTTTATGCGTCTTTTTCAAGCATGAAAAGGTAGGAAACATTTTGATTTATGTTATATGTTCTCTATATATCTTTCTTATTTGCTTTCAAGATTGTTTGGGGTGCATTGATATTTCACTTTTTGTTTGAAAAGATAGAATTGCATTTTCATTTGGGTGTGCATTTTTTGGAAGAAAAGTAAATCTCTCTCCCTCTCTTAGGTAGAATTTCATTGAAGAGGAAAACTTGCATTGTCATATAGATCAGTGTGCATCTTCTTTAATTTCAAGTTTTCACTCCATGGTTCCACCTAAACGCACATGATAAAATTAATGGCAGTACTAGGATAAAACTTTTAGCAATTTGAGTGATAAGTTAGAGATGTGTTCGTGTGTCGTTAAGTGTAGGAGCTGTCATTACTTGTCTGCATTACATCCTGGGACTCGCGCGGTTCTTCCACATACCGTCAGTATATCAAACGGCCTTTCACGTACCCTTGAGGTATATAGAAAGGTACTTCACTTAATCGATTGTATATAGGAAGGCCCCTTGTGTATGGTTATGCATTAGATAGCACTACTACTGATTTGAGCTCCCTTGTACCTTGTGTATATCGAGAGACCCTTTTAGGAATCCTCAAACCATATGAGTTATCCTTTTGGCCTGTCCTATGAGGTTCCTGACTATTATCCACTCCTTTCACGTGTTTGCTTGTTGCTTTTATTTTGAGTAGTACTTGCTTGTGCATGGTAGTTAGGGGGTTATTAGAGAGTTTAGAGATGGCATCCCCATCTAGGACTACCAATCAAGAGGTCACTTTCCAAGGTGTACCTTTTGTATTTCCTCCCAATGAAGGTATTGGTCCTCCCTTTATTGCCACTAAATATTCCTGGATTGACTATAGGATTACTGGTCTGGCTGTTTAATCTAGTAATTCCTGTTACACATAATGTCTCAAATGTCACCTCTCCTCCTGGAGAGGATCGACCTCAACCTAATCCCGCTCCTTCTTTTCCAATTGTGGCTTCACCCCTTTCTTCTTCTTCACTTGACCAAAGCTCTGTGGTTAGTAGTCATGTGGATAAGAAGAAGAAGAAAGAGAAGAGTAAGAAGAAGAAGGATAAGAAAGAGAAAAAGTAGTAACCATCTGCTCTTGATGGTGCTCGTTCTAAGAGAATTCCCAGAAAACCCATGTTCCCTTGTAAGCTTTGCAAAGGGGACCACCTTCTTAAGGAGTGTCCCGGTCTCTCCCATGTACAAGAAGAGTGGTCTAAAAGATCCAAACCATATGTGTCATCAACCTCTGATCATCATGTTGATGATACTCCCTTAACCAATGACCCATTGGTAAAAGGTCGTAAGGGTAAAGTCTTGTATCCTTGTTTGATATGCAAGGCTATGCATTGTATTTTTCTTTGTCCAAGCATGGATGAAGCTTTGCGTTGTTTGGAAAATATTACTGATCATCAACAGGTGATTCCAACAAGTGATAGTAAGTTTCCCTTGATCCCCCACTGGTTGAATAAGTGGTCGATTCGGATTTATCTATGGTTGATCCCACTCTTCCTTTGTAGAGTGAAGTTAAAGTGGTCGAGTCGGTGTCATTTCCACCTGATCCCACTCTTTCATCAGAGAGTGTTAATACTGAAGTATTCTCTTTGACCAAATCTTCGTCTTGTTCTTCTCTTCCAGTAGAGAATGAACCAAAACCTGCCGAAGCTTTTATGCTTCGTTTTGATTGTTCTCGATAAGAGGAAATTTTGTCTATTTCGAAAGAACCCTCTACGAGTAGTGAGGTTATTTCCTTTGACTGGAGTAACCTAACAGAGTCTCATATTCATTCGAGTGTTCCTTTGTAGATAGTTGTGAATGTTATTTCTAGGCAGATACTTCGCACTATTGTTGATAAAGGGGCTTATGTTAGCATTCTATCCTCAACTGCTTGGAAATATTTAGGTTCTCCTCAGCTTGTGCTAGCCACCGATAAGATATTGGCTTTTAATCACAGGCCTACTGCACCTTAAGGGACCCTTCCTTATTTTCCTATTACATTAGGAGGGAAAACTGTCTGTATTGATGTTATGGTGGTCCAAGGTCCTTTAGATTTCAATTTTATCCTTGGACGTGATTATGTTTATGCCATGAAGGCTGTTGTGTCCACACTCTTTAGAGTTATGCATTTTCCCCATGATGGGAAGATTGTGACCATTCATCAACTTTCCTTTGTTACACCTAACCATCGCATTACTCCTAGTAACCAGACTGCCCTCAATGTGCTGCATGTTCTTGTGGTTCCTTCCCCTTCTTCTAGTTAGCTTCTTCCCATCATAGGTAAAATGGGGGGCATGGCTCTAGTTTATGGACTTCATAATGGAGCTAAGCCACTAGATTTTTTGAAATAGGGTCAACCTACCAACCTCTGGATATCATGTTGGGTAGGAGCAGGTTTGAGAGCATAGTTTACTTTTGGTTTCAAGCTTGTTAAAAAATAAAACCACTCCTTAAGAATATTTTACACTTTTGGTTTCAAGCTTGCATAAAAATGAAACCATGTTAAGAGCATAGTTTACTTTTGGTTTCAAGCTCATTAAAGAATAAAACCACTCCTTAATCATAGTTTATGCTTTTGGTTTCAAGCTTGCATAAAAATGAAACCATGTCTAGAGCATAGTTTACCCTGTGGTTTCAAGCTCGCTAAAAAATAAAACCACTCCTTAAGCATAGTTTATGCTTTTGGTTTCAAGCTTGCATAAAAATGAAACCATGTTTATAGCATAGTTTACTTTTGGTTTCAAGCTCGTTAAAAAATAAAACCACTCCTTAAGCATGGTTTACGCTTTTGGTTTCAAGCTTGCATAAAAATGAAACCATGTCCTGAGCAAAGTTCCCATTCTATGTCAAGCTCATTAAAAAATGAAATAGCACCTGACCATCATGTTAGTTTTTCCTGAGCAAAGTTCCCATTCTATGTCAAGCTCGCTAAAAAATGAAATAGATCTCCTTAAGCATAGTTTACCGTTTGGTTTCAAGCTTGCATGAAAATGAAACCATGTTCCAAGCATAGTTACCTTCTATTTCAATCTTGCTTAAAAATGAAACAGATCCCCTTCCCTTGATTTGAGTATTCACTTTAGTGTTAGAACTTGAACCTGCTTTTCTCCTACCCGATTCTCGTTCTTCCTACCACCCTGGTGAAAATTTTCACATTAGTAACCAGGTTTTTAGGTTGGGTATGGAAGAAGAATCGTTAGATGAAACAAAGCTTGGGGGCATGTCTATCTGCTAGCAACCATGCTAGGGGTAAGCTTCACTAGAAATCATGCTGGGGGTAAGATTCCAACCTCTGTATATCATGTTAATGGGATTTTTCAAGCATAAGTTTACCTATTGGTTTCAAGCTTGCGTAAAAATGAAACCAATCCCTGAGCATTCTTTCAACTGATCTTCTAGCTCCTTAAAAACAGTAAGATGGTGTTGAGCTTACTTTTCATTTTTTGTGCTCTGGTTAAAACATGAAAAGTGGTTTGAGCTTATTTTATTACTTTTTCATGCTCTAGATTCAAACATGAAAAAGGTTAATGGAGTTCTCTTTAAAATATTTTTAGGCTCCCTAAATATGAAAAGATCGTCGAGTGATCTTGTCTTCTTCATGCTTGTTAAAGTATTTGAAGAGTCATCCGTATGATGGTAGGTTATCTCTTTTTTGGTTCGGATAGGACTATTTACGAGAAAGGAACAATCTAGCCAATAATGACTGGAAGAATTCTCTAAGTTATGATTTTACACTTTTTCAGGCCTTAGAGACTAAATCATACGAAAAAGGATCCCCATGGAGTTTTCTTCTGTATTCGTTCAAACTCTCTAAACATGAATGATACCGAGTTCTCTTTCAGTGGACTCGTTAAATTAAACATTGAGAGACCCATTTTGGGAATGAACCCCTCCTCTCTCAGGTTCGTAAAACATATGAGACTGGACTTGTCCTCCGACAAGCTATACCGAGTTTTTGTTACCCTCTTTGAACTCATAAAACTGAAAAGAGGCACTCATCAATCATGATGGGGAAAATGGGAAGGGAATCATTTTGCAAATAATGGTAGTTGTTTGTCGTTACATTTGAATATGGCACTTGTATGGAAAATCATGTCAGTCAATTGGGTATTCAGCTGATCTCCGTGATGATTCACTTTCATGAGTCATGTCAATCCTTTGAGTCTTTCAAAATAATGCATTGTCCATTGTCACATTGTGTATATGTCCTACGTAGTCATGTTGTCAAGTCATTTTTTCGTGCCTCCCGATGTTCAAAGGGGATCTAAAAAAGTTTTACTTCTGCAGTCTACACAGTCTTTGTGTTAGTATCTTTGAGTCAGTCATATGGTTACTACATTCGCATCATTCCAGAAATATGTTCTGAGTTTCATGTCGTCGATGTGGGACTCATCATGGCCTTCCTTTGACGAGACTATTCCCATCGACATCAGCTCATTATCTGGGAAATAGTATTAGAAACAATATTTAGTACCTTGAGATTTGTATGCCTTAATGATAGATTCTCTCACTCTCGACATAGGTTCACATCATTGACCTTTGATCGATAGAATCGACTAGGTGTTCGAGATCAAGACGTCTATTCACACTCAGTAGATTGTACTAGGGTACCTTGGGAATCATTGACATTAATGGTGATCTCCCTCGCACTTGTTAACGGTTCACATGATTGGCCGATAATCAAGTGGTTTCTACCATGTTCGACTTGAGATCATTGTAATCGCATGGATAGAATCATACTTTGTGGAAGACGAGACGAAGACCCTAGGCATTTGTTTAAAAGTTCCCATTTCTTTTTTCCCAGGTTGTGATGGAGTTTTGTATATCTAGCATGGATCCACATTTGTATGGTCGTGGCTATGCTCAAATTTATGTTTGTATGACATAGATCTACATTGTATGTCTGGTATCTATGTCCAAGTTTGAGTCCTCTATCACATGGATCTATGCTGTATTCTAGTAGCCATGCTTGTTTATTCCACTCATGGATCTTCCTTGTGTTGGTCTACAACTATGAGTTTGGTTACTTGTGTCTATGAGTCAACATATTGAAGTACTATAGATTTCTACTTGACTGCACTTTGATCGAGCCTACATTTTCATCTCCAGGAAACGACTTGTTCTCAAAGCTCTCGTTCATCGTATCACTCTAAGACTCATGCTTTGGGGGGCATCCTGTTATACCAAAATCCTGTCACCATCATGTGATAAGACATTTGACATACCTACTTACCCTGAATCCCAAATTCTGGAGTGGAAACTAAATGGTTTTTCATCAATCTATCATACAAATTCCCAGCACCACGCATGCCCCTTTATCTAGGAGCGGTACCCCTGCTCGCACCGCCTTTCATCGGTTGTTTCCAAGCGATGCCACCGCCCATTACCCTTGGTCCATAGGAGGTTATTACCAGAACTGCTCTGTCACAAAAGGAGAAGCACGGTACCCTGGGTAAAAAGGGAAAAAGAGAAGCTTCTCAAGGCTTCTAGATGATAAGCCTCAAGATATCCCTTATCCCTATTGTTGTGGGTTGGTTGAGCTCGAGATCCCTCATCCTAGGATCTTAGAGGCTACCTCACCCACTAATTTCTCAACCATCTGTATCCATTAAAACCCTATAAATATGAGCTCATAACCATGGTTGAGGGGAGAACATTGAAGGTATTGTTATGCTGTTGGATTGATTCTTGGCCCAAGGTCATTTGGGGAGAGCATAGAGAGCTAGAGTCGGAGCTTTTGGGGATGAAGAGATGGTTTCATGGAGATGCATGTCAACACTAAGGCTTGGTTGTAAACTTCTTCATATTTCTAATGCAAGTTGATTTCCATCCCACATATGATGTTGTTGTTGTGATTTCACATATATATGTTGTTAGATTCCTTAGTCACTAGCATAGATTAGTAGATCGTATTTTGGTTGCTTTGATTCATTTTGTGTTGAGCTTTTTTGCAGGTACATAGGTGAACTGTCAAAGCCTTGTATTCCAAATATCTACAACATCTAGGAAGAGTCTTCAACCTCTGTCCTCTATTTGTTCTAGATATGAACCATTCAGACCAGTGGAGCACCTTGCTGTCTGCAGGAGGTGAAATATTCTAGTTAACAACACATTATAGAGTAAGGTGGTAATGTACCTGTTGCACCTGCAACAATTTCCCAAAATTCTGAAAATTTTGGGGCCCTCCTTTTCTTGGTTTCATCTCTTTGATTTTAGCTTCTGAAGGTTGAAGCGCTTTTTCGAATCTTGAATGCTGTAAATTGACTGGTTTTTCATTGTTTAAGTGCTTAAGAATTTCCATCTAAAATCGAGCCCTTTGTTGTTTTGCAAAACCTTTTGAAGCCTTAGCTCAAAGTTTTCTTGCATCGGGAGGTTTTTCATTGGATTGCCCGACCGTTGCGGGCGGCCTTCGGTTTCTTTTTCTCTGTCCTGTCCCGCCATTGCGGGCGGCTTCCAGGTCATCTTAATCTTTGCCGAGCCCGCCGTTGCAGGTCTTCTCCCAATCCTCCTAGCCGTTCATCGCGCCGCTGTAGCGGATGCTTTTTCGATTCTTATTCGGTTTTATCGTGCCGCCGTTGTGGGTGACTTCGAACTCTGGATGGATTCTACCGAGCCTCGCTGTTGCGGGTGCGTTCCAAGTTTGGATTGGGTGTCGCATCTGTCATTGCGGAGGAGTGTTGACTCTTTGTGTTGCGGGAGTTGTCTCTCTACCGCATCGGAGGAGGAGGAACACTGTTGTCCCCGCCGTTGCGGATCAGCGTAGACTCTTAAGTCCTCGTCTCCCACCGAACCGTGCTTTGGAGTGTCTTTTCCTCGTTGTGGACCGTGAAGTTTGGAGGATGTTCCGCCGTTACGGGGAAGGCCAGACTCTTGGTCGTCCAACCAAGGTTTCCGTCGATGCCCGATATGGGTTTCTCATTCGCGGGTTATTTGTAGCTAGTCAGGCGAGTTGGGACTGGCGGTGGTCCGCCGTTGCAGATGGGATGAAGCTTGTGCCGCCCGACTTAACTTTCAAAGCCGCCCCGACTGATGTGACTCCTCGCACGTGTGGTTTTGTCCATATATACATGGCGACAAATGGGGTTTTTTGTTGTTTCGAGTGTGTTGTCACGGTGAGACGAGCTGTCGTTGATAGGAGCGCGTGGAGATTTGGCTGTTGGTGTACCTGTGTCCAGGTGGCAGGAGGAGAAGTCTAGCCATCATCAGCTCACTCGTTTGGTGGATTGCCAGGTAGGGTCTTGACTCTTAGCGTTGTTTTTCAAGGTTTCGAGTATATTTCTTTTACGCTGCGGGGGGTTTTCTCCCTTAGTTAGGTTTTTCTTCGGTCGTCCATCTGGCGGTTCGCGCCGTTTGTTATGGTTCCTGGGTCGAATAGTTTTGACGGTTATAGGAAGGGGGTTTTCGCCTTTTATTTTCAAAAGCCCGTGTTTCATTTTTTCTGCCGTTTCAGTCCATTGGGGGGAAGCAAGGTGCAGGCGGCCGTCATGCCGCCTGCACCTAGTGGTTATGATAGGGGTTTTGAGGTGCAGGAGGGCGTTACGCCATCTGCGCCAGGCTTCATTGGGCGGTCACAATATTTGGAGTCTGTGTTGTTGGGGTTTGTCTAGGGGCGGATTTGCACTGACCACAGTCGCCGCGGTTTGTCTCGCTTCCTTTTTACAGTCCGGGGGATTTTATGTCGTTTTGATGGAAGTTATTAGCAGAACCTGGGGCTGGCGCGACCTAGTTTTGTTGTTGATTGCTTAAAACCCTGGTAGGATCAAAAGGAACGGTTGTTGGTAACGCCATGCGTATTGAGGGTAGCGCGAGTCGGTTTGATGAAGTTTCCTTGTTCAGGGATGTGGTCGTTTCCCGTCGAGGTGTGTGAAGAATGTTAGCGACATATTACTTTCCTTCGATGCTGGTCGTTTGCGTTTCTGTCGCAGAGGGCCTAGGGGTCGTAGGGCTGAGGCATCGACTGGTTAAGCCTGAGGCTGTTATTTTTTCTCTTTGCATATGATAGGCAGTGAAATGATGGTTGTATGATGCATCTGCATAGATTTTGCTCATATTGCTTCTATATATCACTTTCATAAGAAATGACAAGCCTCGTAATAGTGTAGTTTTCTTGCCAACATCAATATGACTGATAAATTTAATGCATGAGGAATAAATCATAAGGAAACTCATTCATAAGACTTGGTGAAGATGTGCTACAGTAAACATTATCATGCTAACAACACATTGCACAGCACTTCATGTTAGTAAATTGTTCAGTATGAAAGCTTAAGGTTTGTTTGCATGCACTGATATAATGCTGATACACCTAAAAAGAATAAAATGTTGCACAAAGTTCACAAATTTGGATTACTCAATACCATGGTGTTGTACATTGCAGGAAGATCTTAAGATGTCTAATAGACAGAAAAAGAAGGCCCCAGCAGTAGAGGAGGTTCCTGCAGCAGAAGTGGAAACAAGAATTGAATACATTTATGAGGACACCCAATGTGTCACAGGGGTGGAGCCTGAGTACAAATGGGGAGATGTTTACAGGATGATCTCCCGTAGGGAAGTCCCAGATATGGGGCTTGAGGAGGCACCCATCTACGCCAATATAGAGAAATCAGCCATTATGAAGGTCGCCACCAGACCAGAGCTATTCCCGTGCTCTGAGTTAATGAGATGGGAGCTACCACATACAAACCATAATTCAATGCTCACCTGTAACACTGAGGGCCAGGGCTATGCTGCATTTAGCCCTGGATATGTAGCTTTAGCTTATCACCTGCCGGAGCCTCAGCTTTTCCTTACAAATGAATGGCTGGACGACCTCCGGATGGACCTTGTAGAGACTCTGAAAAGAATGCTCTTACCTGGAAAGATCTTCCGACATAGAGCGACTGAAGATTATGATACCGCTAGTCTCAGGCCTACCTACAGATTCATAGCGTTGATACTAAATAGATTCTTCGGGAGGGAAAATGGCAGACTGTTCAAGCTTGAATGGGTACCTCTAATGTTTTTTGTAGCAACAGAAGGAACCATCTTCAATTGGGCAAGCATAGTATCCAGCAGCCTCTCCTCCTGTGTGGCTGCAGCTTTGGAAGGAAAGGAACGAAGAAGATCTGAATTTTACATGAGCTCCATTCTAATTGACTGCATACTCTGCCGCCAGCCTTTCCCCGGGCTCAAATGTGTTTGGGAGAAGGATAGGATGCCTGTATATGCAGCATATAGACTACTGGGGGCTCCTCAATACCATACTTACTATATAGAGATCTGTGAACAGTTTATCATGCCTCTGCACACTCTCATATTCCGAAAGGAATGCAACTGCATGTCAGAAGAGGCCATGCAGGTCATAGAGGATTTTGGTGACTACTTCTTGACAGAAAATGGAATGTATTTGAGGATGTTTGGTGGGTCAAAGACCCCTTATCTGTTGCCCAAATACGCAACAGATTATATCATACACAAGGAAGCTGTCAGACAGGTGTATATAGATGGAGTTGGTCATTTCCCATTCCAGAAGAAGAAGTCTGCCTACCCTCCTCTGCCATTCAAGTTAGGTAGTTGCAGCTTTGCAAATGTGAAGCAAGCTCCTGAATTTATACAGGAACTAGAAAGGTTCCATTTTGGGGAGATGATCTTTAGACGGAATGATACTCACGAGAGAATGGCTGAGCACTGCAGGAAACACAAATTATTTTATGAGCACACTCATCATTTTGACAAGGATGAATCTATTTTCAGGAGGGCCCCTAACATGACAGCGCTCGATAAGAGGTTCAAGCCAAAAGGTGGATCTGAGCAGGAGAAGGCTGAGCGGGCTAAGGCTGAAGAAACAGCCAAAAGAATAAGGGAAGAAGCCCAGAGACTGGAACAAGAAGCTGCAGAATGGCTCCAGAAGGGAGAAGAAGAAAAGAAGAAAGCTGCCCAGGAAGCAGCCGAAAAGGTAAAGGAAATAGCTAGAGAGGCAGAGGAGGCTGCTAAGCAAGCAGCTGAAGGAGCTCAGAGGAAACTGGATGAAGAACTTCGACAACAAGAAGCCGAGAAGACAGAGTTGGCGCAACAACAGGCTTCTGGATCACAAGCCGAGCAAAGCCAGGGTGAGGAAAACCCTGAGATACAAACCCTCCAAGTACCTACTCCCATCACCCCTACAACTCCCACACTCCAGTTAGTACCCTTTACACAGAAGAAAGGGGAAGAGGTGCCTGATTTCAGTACAGTGTACTATGACAGGGCCACCAAAAGGATCATGAGGAGAACCGAGATGAAAATAGAGGCAGAAGGGATGGCCAGTACCATGATAACCGACAAAGCTGTGATGGTCGGAACAGACAAAGATCCAAGGTTTGTCATCGGGGCTGGGAAGGCAGCCCTACATTCTACGGAGGATAACATAGACCGTATGATGGTAGAGATAGAATCCTCCAAGAAGACCACTTCTCAGCTCAAGGAAACCTTGAGAAGGGAAAGAGAAGAGGGCAACAGACTAAAAATAAAATACGAGCATGTACTTAAGGAGATGGAGGTCACAAAGCATGAAATTCATGCTATCCAGCAGGAAGCCCAAGCAAAAGAGACAACACAAGAAGCTTTGGATAAGGCACATCAAGAAATTCAGGATTTGAAAAGTGAAAGGGAACGAATGAAGACACAGATAGAAGAACTGATAGAGCAGCAGAAGGACATCTACGAATCTAATACCTTATATGTTAGAGAGATGAAAGAGCAGCTAGAAGCAGCCAAGGAGCAGCAATTAGATCTGCAGCCAGTCAAAGAACACATCTTGGCTCAGAAGGCTAGGATGCTGCAACTGCAAACGGCCCTGGAGGAAGAAAGGTGTCAAGTCCTGCAGATTGATGGCAGGCTGGATGAAATATTAAATACAGCATCTTATTTTGTGGATAGATCGCAAGACATCCTGGAGGTGCTAACTTCAAGGATAACCAGAGTAGAAGATGATCAAGAAGTCCCAGCTGAACTACCAGTTAAAGATAAGCAAGCTTTGAAGCGGGACCATGATCTGATCGAGTTTGCTGTTATTAATGCAGAGGAATTTCAGAAGACAGTGAAGAAAACGAAGGGAGCATGCACAGAGTTCTTTAGAAGAGCCCTTGTCACCTATAACCGCTGTCAAGTGGAAGCTGAACATAGGCTACATGAATTCCCTGATCATGATACATTTGCAGGGATGTTGCAGAAAAGGCAGCAGGAGGAAGAAGCCAAGGTCCAATGTATCAGAGCCATTGATGAGCCGATCCTGAGAAATGAAATTGGACACACAGCCATTAGTGTACAGCTCTTGGAGGAACAGGTGCGCCTGAACGCGGACAGAGTGGAGGCTATTCGGAATGAAGCCGATAAGTTCGAGCTTAGTATACAATTCTTGGAACCCCACTCATTTGAAGGACTCGCTGCTGAGGCAGTAGCGTGGAGGAAGTTTCTGGAATACCAAGCGGGACCCTCCTCATGAGAAGGACCGGTCAATTTTGTATAAATTATTATTTTGTAAAAGGCTTTAGGAAAATGAAGCGTTGGGAAGCCCAAAGGCCACTTTGGGCAGCCCAACCATTTTTTGATTTTGTATAAAACTAGGGAAGCGAGACAAGAGAAGGGATTTTTCCCAGTAACACTGGATGACCTATTGTAAAGAAGAACTATTTCCTTTTTGCAATAAAGATTGTAGTTTTCCTGTTGGAG
>LPNX010989153.1:14074-26210 GCA_001517045.1 Pseudotsuga menziesii
CAAGCATATATTCCGAGAGCATAACATGTTGGTTGATGGCCTTTCCAAGCAGGCTCTAAATTTGGATATGGGATATGGATATTTCTCTGAATCATTGGATGGGATGGTCATAGAATATGGCCAATTTGTTCCTTTTTAGCTGCTGAATCCCATTTTGCTTTTTCAGCATTTGAATGTTTAGCAGTTGATTTGTTCTTCTTTGTCTGTCATGTATGAGACTTATCAGCTAGCAGGTTTTGTTCAAGAATGTATGTTTGTGGATCACCTTCGATTTTACAGCATATTCTGACCTGATTTTTTAGGGATGATGAGAAAAGTATGCTATGATCAGACTTTTGTTCTTTCTGTTGGATGGATGCTTTTGCAGGCATGACCATTATATGTCTATGTGCTGATTTGGATCCTATTTCCATCTCTCTGTCAAGAAGATAGTATATGTATAGTATGTCTTTTGATTCCTATGAATAACAAAGGTTGGTTTTTTTTCCTCTGAAAAAAAATATCCTTCAAGAACATAGTGAATTATATTTCCGGCTTATTACAACACGAATTAAAGGTAAATAATATTTATTATTTATCAAGCCAAGAATGTTCAGATTGTTTTGGGTTTTGCCGAGTGCAAGGTCCTAGTCACCCATGGATGAAGTCAAGGTATTGAAAGTTCCAGGGAAAATGACAACAACTTATTGTCAAGTACATGTCCTATCCCTTAAAAGAAACTCTTGCAAAACATGTAACACGAGGGAAAACTAAAGTAGGTAAAAAGTGCCTAAGGTAGGCAACTCTACTTGTTGGCTGCATCTCTATTTCTCTCTGTTCAAAACGTTTATATCAGATCCAGTGGTGTGGTATGATAAACAGTTTTTAAAAAAAATGGGAAGCTTGCTATTGTTAGCAGAATATCAACAATCATAAAATAAAAACGTAGGTGTTTACTAAGGTTCAACAATAGATCAAATCCTTGATGATAACATTTAGATCTATCAAACACAGGAAGAAAAACATTGAACTAGATCGCAGGAATAAAAATGAATTTTATATCCATATCTCCATCGAAAGGAATCGTAGGCAACAAACTTGGTTTTATATCTAGATCTGAATCGAAGGGAAAATTGCAGTTCATAAGCAAATAAAATCGCATGTAGCATCATTTTCAGTTCCTAGCAATGAAATAATCGTGATCTAAAATGTTTTGAAAGGAAAACAATCGTTGGAAATCAGATCTATAAATCACACCTTCATATCTAACCTATATTTTAAGAGAATCTTAGACTTACCAGATCACTGATCTGTATTGTACAAATATGCAGCTGAAGAGCCTATGTACCCAATTAGGAAGAACTTGGTTGCAGAGTCCTCCAGCAGTATCGCATATTTCTTTCAGTAATACACATCCTTCCCCAGAAGAATCAATATGTCTTCCATTTTCCCCACACCATCTTGCCATTTACCCCACAGCGTCAAGGAGAACGTCGCTCCCCCCTGTAGGGGGTTTTTGTCGGTATATCAGTCCGTCCCAACTATGAAGAACGTTTAGTTTAAAAAAAGATAACCAAATTCCACTTCAGATGCCTAGTGGTGAGATTTGTCTGCCACGTTTTCTTCTCCATAAATAGTATAATCCTTTTCAGATTCCTTCCATAACGTCCCCTCCACTAACTTCTCAAGGTAGTGTTGCTGGGCCACCAATATGCACCCCGCAGCAGAGTGTTTAATGCTGCTGCGGGGGCTCTAATCGTACACCTTCCGACCTCAACTCTTCATGCGCAGCAAAAAAGGTTTCGGCCAGCCTGACTGTCTGACCACATATCTATCATCCATGCATAAGCATGCCATCATTTCTGAAGGATGAAGATATTGCATGCATGCGCATGCCATCACCACCGAAGGGTCAAGATACCACATGCATCACCGGGCGGCGGGTTCCTTCCGCCCATTTTACTCAAATTTGAATTTGAATTTTGAAATGGATTGCCATGAGAAAGCGCCGACGCAATTCCCTCCAAGTCTGTTGATCTCATTTTCAATCTTGCAAAGCCCTTTGATTGATGGCTCCATGAACAACTTCAAGAACAACATCAAAGAACGGGTTGTTCTCCAGCAGATTGTATTATTCAACGATATCTTCACGCTATGGGCACTGTAGATCGGTGACCAGTTTTGTTGAGCTGCAGACCGATGACCAGTTTTGTTCAACACCTACAGGGCATTCCGCACGTTTCAGAAAGAAGGGGACAACGATATCTTGAAGAGGTTGTTACATTTCTAATTTATACAAATTCTTCTCGTAATAATTCTTGAAATGAATGGAATGGCATGGATTCTTGTCCATTTTAAACTCTTGTTATATAAGTTCTCCTTTAGTGCTGCATTCATGAGACAGAGTTATCAATTTTATAGTGCTTACATATGAATTGGAAGCTTTTAATGGCTATTCAGTTTCTAGAGCCTGTAATACTAAGCCGGTAATACCTTTCAGGAAGAATGTGATATGTGCATGGCAGTGGATTTTCAATGTATATTTCTGTATATATGCTTTTGGGTTGTTCTTGTGTGTTGTATTCCTCCTAAATTTATACAATCAGAGTACATATCGAAATGCAGCATATAGGATCTGTTGCTCCATTTTGTTTGTTTTCTTTTCTTTCTATTCTGTTTTAAGAATCTAGATAAGATCTCTAATTGTGTTTTAAATTTTGAAGATTGATATGTAGCCTTTGCATGAATTTAAACCTATAAAGTTCTATTGTATAGATAGCTGAAGATTCTTGAATTGAGACAGAGGAGCATTACATTTTTGGCTATCCCATCTATTATTTAATTTAAGGGAGGTTATACTGTCTTTTAAAGGAGTCCAAAATTACCTTTTCCATTTTGTTAGGTATCCAAAGCAGAGATACCCGACTTTTTTTTATGAGGGAAGTCCTCTGATTAAGATCCCATTCTCTCTAGGCTTTCGCCAGGTCGGACACCTCCAAGATGATTACATCCTTCTTCTGGGTGAGCACAGAAATTAATTAAAAACTTTTGGGGTTGGTATGCCCTCCACCAGGGAGTCATTGTGTATTTCAATTTCCACTTTGAGGGGTAAACAACTTAGAAATGAGTGCGGTAGCCTTTTAACTTCTCGCTGGCTTTCTGGTTGGTGGGATTATACGTAGTATATTCGTATTGGTTATACCTTCAATCAATATATAGCAACGGGAGAGCAGGAAATGCAACGAATTCGGTGGACTGAGTCGATCTGGTTACACAAGCAGATCCATACTCAATTACAGTAAAGCATATAGTAGTTTCTCTAGTAGCATTAGTAGTTAGTATGGGTCGTGCTCTTCGACTGGATCAATGTAAAGTACTGATGGTGCTGGGTTTCGATCATCCGAAACTGGGTCTTGATCGGGAAATGAGTACACTTCTGGGGTATTAAGGGTTATGCCTTTGCTTATCCTGCTCAATGGGACTGGATATGGAACATCGGTAGTCGGAACACCACTTGTTGGAACAGATAGGGCTGCCGGGACAGAAGCTGCTACTCGTCGTGGATCAACTGAATAACTTTAATAAGAGAGATTTTTCTAATTAGTAAATTTATTTAAGTTAGACCAGTTTTACATAACTATTTGATATTAAATTTGAAAAAGGGTAACAAGTTTTTTTTCGATTTTTGTTTGTTTGTTAAAAGTTAAATATAAGACTTGAATTTTCTTTTAATAGAAGATTAGAAGAAGATTTTCTAATATTTTTGATAGTTATTTTTGTTTGAATTTTCTTTTAATATAAGATTAGATTTTTAATATTGTTGACATTTGTTTTTGCTTGAAAGGTAAATATTAACTTTTTGAATTTGTTTATTTTTTTTAAGCTTGATCATCCATAAAATAATTTGATCCTATTAAATTGGTTTGGTTGAATATTAGCCATAAAGTTTTAGTCCTTGAATTTTTTTTATAATAGATTTGAACAAGATTTACAAGGGATTTATTTTTGTTCCATATAAATATTAATCTTTGAATTTGTTTGTTTCCTTAAAATTTAATTATCCATGAGAAGATTTGATCATCTATGAAAAGATTTGATCATAAATTAGATAAATATTAACTCATATTTTTAGAAAAACATGGAACAAATTAGCTAAATAATAATCAATAACTCTTTATTTTTGGCTGGCTTAAAGTTCTAAAGCCACTGAAATGATTTCAAAGTAAATTAGGAAAATACTAGCCATTTTCTTTAAAGGAAAAAAATAGCTAAATGGTGAATGTGAACCCTAATTTTTTTACACTATTTCTAGGAAAATACTAGCCAGTTTCTTTAAAGGAAAAAATAATTAAATGGTGAATGTGAACCCTAATTTTTTTACACTATTTCTTAAATTCAAGACACTTGCAGCATAATCTATTTTAAGCTTCCAAAAAAATTCCATTCTTCATTATAAAATAAATGGATAAGTGTTTTTCAAACAAATGATTTGATTGGTTTTAAGAATTAGTTATTAGTTTGAGCTTTGATAATGTTGATTGTAATTAGTATTGGTAAACGGATTTAAATTTATGTAGTATTTTTCTTATATAGTTATAATTAAATAAAAAGATCATGTTTATTTGTATAAATTTAAAGGTTTTTAATCATTCCAAGTGAAAAATATAATTTTAATATATTAAAAATGTATTATTTATATAACTTGCATTAATGTTATTATTGTTTTTCTTAAATAAAATTATTCTAACTATAAAAATGTATACAAATTAGTTGCTAAATTTCATATGATTAAACAAAATTTCACCATATTAATTAAATATATATATATATTATTAACATATTTTGATTTTAATTTTAAATTTATTAATATAATTATATAAAATTGATATAAATATGCTATACTTACTTAAATATGTTGACCTAAATCTTGTAGTGATTCTTAAAAGAATCCTTATAATATTCTTTGAAAAGATTACATGTGATAGTTTGTAATTATAGTGTGTAGTATTAATTTGTGGGTTATTGATGTTCATTTGGTGGCATTTTAGTTTATTAAATTTAAATAATAAGATTGCGGAATTCAATATAAAATGTTTTTTGGTAAACTATTATATTTTAAATTAATTTATGTATTTTTGTAAATTTCTTCTCTACTTATAAAAAATTGCAAAGAAAACTATATCTTTTATAACAATGGAAACTCTATTTTTGAAAATTTTACTTCACAACATAGAAAACTCTATTGTTGAAAATGTTGTTTACAACAAAGAAACACATTCATGTCAACATCATAATATCACTTTCTCATAATTGATCTAAATATGTAATTGCTTAAAGTATTTTCAATAGCCTTAATAACTATTAAATGATATTATCAATTTTTTTAATGCAAAAAGTTAAAAGATGGTTATGTTCTTAAGTAAAGTAAAAAATAATCTTTTTGAAAACCCCAACACCAAAAATTTCATATTTTCATCATCTATCTAAATATATAATTTCTTACAGTATTTTCAATAGCATTCAAGACTATTAAATACCATTAATGGATTTTTTAAATGATAGTNTTTCTTATAGTATTTTCAATAGCATTCAAGACTATTAAATACCATTAATGGATTTTTTAAATGATAGTTGTGTACTAATGTAAAGAATAAACATTTTTTAATTGTTAATATGTGTNATTGTTAATACGTGTTATAAGTTTTGGATGAATTTGAAGTTTTCATTGAGATTTTATATAATCTCTCAAGTTAATTTTGAATTCAACACCAATTCCAAAACAAAGTCTGGCTTAAATATCCAATTTCAATGAAGATTTTGATTTAAAGTTTTTATTCCATAGAAGAGTAAATGATCTAGCTTTATACAATATTTATAAAGTTTCATCTTCACTAAAAGAAATACTTGCACAAATTCTACAAACAAAAATTACATCATCAATTATTGAATTCAACATTGAATATACTTTCACCTTATATGTATGTATGTAAAGAAAGAAAATTTCATTGCAATTTTCTATTTTTATTTTATTACTCTCTCTCTCTCTCTCTCTCTCTCACACACACACATATATATATGCCAAAAATCATGGTTCACTTCAAGGATGTTTTGTTCCCAAAACATAATGTTATAATTTTATTGTAAATTTCTTTAGCAAAAAATTATAGTTCAATTCAACCATGATTTGCTTCCAAAACATTATGGTATTAGTACACATTAAAAAATTATTCACAAAAATGGTCTTAAAAGAACAATTAGGGTTAACTAATTCAATAGAAAATAATTCAGAACATTATTTATGACTAAAATATATAGCCCCCTTAATGTTCTATATAGAATATGTTTATGATAAGTGAAAAAATATTTCAGCCCAAAATCATTATGGCCCATAAAAGCTTGTTGTTATCCTCTTATACATTTTTTAAGGATATAGTAGAAATAAAATATAGATTTGAGCTATTAAATAAAAAATATTGTTTTTAGAAACAAATTTAATTATAAAGGTAAGAAGATGCTCTACAATTTAAAATTTAAAATATATTTTATTTTTCCAAAAAACTTATAGAAGAGTAACACATATTCAAGGAATTACCATTATCACCCATTTATATTATGTGGTTTGAAGTGGTTGTATTAATGCTAATTAACCAACCTAAATGTTAAAGTAGTGGTAATGTTTGTTGACCTTATTAGAAATAGATTATGATGACATTGACCTTATTCATCACTTTATCAAACTACAAGTAGGCACTATATTTCATAGTACATAGCATATGATATTGACAATTAGACACGTAAACCACATATATGGTTCAAACATAAAGGATAAGGGATTCTTCATCAAACAACAATTTGTATTATTAATGAAAATACAAATTGAGTTTACATTACAATGGCCTCCATTGCTTTTAACATTATATCACACATTCAACTCTTTAGGCCAATTGATCTCAATCATAGCTTGGATACTACAATTTTCTTACACTTATAACCCTTACAAAGTTTGATCTTGGGTCACACTTCTCTATGCTCCACCAGGTTCTCTTTGCTCCGCTCCTCCTCTTGGGCAATGACCCAAACCATACACTCCCTTGTTTTCTTTTGAAACTTCCTTCTTAAATTCTATGGTTCTCTTTTCTTGCTTTAAGTCACCTACCTAATTAATTAAAGACTACTAACAATAAATAAATTGAATGTAATTGAGGTTGGCCAAACTATAACTCAAATTTTTGCACTGATATTCATATAAAGGGATTATTGTGGGTCCATGAAATTAAATTTGGTGCATGGAAAGATTTAATCCATTTGCAACTATTCCATCATGAAAATAAGAAATGGATGGAAAACAATCAATAATTCAAAATCCAAATGACTAACCGCCACCAAAACATAATCTTATGGAGGTGAAGGACTGGTTGGGATTTAGTTGGATTTTTGGGGTGAAGGAATGGTCAGGATTTAGTTTCCTTTTTGGGGTGAAGGTGAACATTGATTGGAGTTGTACTGTTTGATTTGGAGTGGTCAATTTGAGGATCATTAATAAGTGATAGACCATTTAACGTTCCTCTAGGATTCTTGACAATGGATGTTACAAAGGTACATATGGATTTGATGCCCCTCACTACTACAATTGGGGTCAAAATTCATCTTTTGAATTGAAAATAGTTGAAAAATCCTTTTTAACATCGAAATTTTGTGAAAAATGTGAAGTGTTTCGTATTTTTCTATTTACCTTTGATAGACATCATTATTGAATGATGTTTGAGACATATGCCTAGTGAACCAGTATATACACTAGTGTGTATAACTAGTATATACACTAGTGTATATAGTTTACAATACACACTAAATGTTCCTAACATAATATACACTAAATGTGCCTAACATAATATACACTAGTGTATATGCCTAATGTATGTAAGACACCATTCTCTTAGAATACACACTAGCACACATTATTTTAAATGGATAAGAATGAGAGGGGCCCTCTTTGTTTGTAAAGGCACATAATATTAGAATTCAAATAAGATTACATAGTTCTACTTCATCACAAAAGATACTAATCCAGGAAGACATTTTTTGCCGGACTTTCCATGAGTGGTTTCCTATTAGAAGAAATGTCACAGTCATGAAAGCACCACATCTCAACTCCTGATTTATTTAAAAACTCAAAATCCGCACATGTAAAGCCTAGTGTATATATACATGCTAATCCTTGTGTATATAATGTACCAAATATTTGTTTAGGGTTTTTCCTTCATGCCTATCATAAAAAGTTCCTTTGTCCTCCTTTTGTAATCAACTTGCCACAAATGAGGGTAGACGCCACATCTCTTCTCAGAGATAAAGCTACAATCATTCTATTTGCTTTTATTTTACAGTATGTTCTATTTCATTCACTTAATAGAATTTGAGTTTATTGTATCACTGTGTTTCTTCCAATAAATTTGTGTATGTGGTTTTAGATGTTCTGTTTCATTTTATTTCTCACATAAATCCAAGTAATATTCTTTTGTTTCTTAAGGATAATTTATTTATATGGTTTCAACCATAGAAATACCCAATCCCTCATTCCAAAGTGTCTTTTTGCATTGTTGATATCTGTGTTATTTCACCCAATTTTGTGTTATAGCTAGGCCATCCTTCAATGTTTAGAGAACATAATGTTGGTTGTTGATGTGATCATCCACTAACTGAATTCTAGGTTTCCCTCTCAAGGGAAATGTGATGGATGGAAGATGATATTCATACAATGTAAATACCTAATAGATATATGTGACTAATTTCATAGGCATAACATGGGGTTTGGCCATGGCTAGTGTATTATATTCTAGCAGGATGGTATGTTTATAGAAAGGGATAGTGCATGTACCTAGTATATACACTAGGTAATTAGTATATATAGTGATAATATACCTACTGTATAGTCTATATACCTAGTGTATATGCTAGTGTTTATACTAGTTATATTGTGTATATACTCATATATACCAATCTTTCCATGCACCAAATTTAATTTCATGGACCCACAATCATCCCTTCATGTGAATATCAATGCAAAAATTGGAATTGTAGTTTGGCCAACCTCAATTGCTTTCAACTTATTTATTGCTAGTGTACATACTAGTATATTCACTAGTGTATACACCAGTATATACACCGGTGTATACACCTGGTATATATAGTGCATATACCAGTATATAGAATGGTATATACACACTAGTGTATATACCAGTATATAGACTGGTATATACACTATATATATATTACTAGTGTATAAACCAAAAACACCTGAATGGGACTCAAAATGGACTCATTACACAACATTTTCAACATGTGCATATACAAAAGCGCTTCAGTACATGTGCAAACATATATGAAAGTGCTCTTCTATATATGCGCATGTATATACGGAAGCGAGCTTCCGTAAATGCATATTTTGCCTTATATATATGCACATTTACAGAAGGCAGAAATGTGCATTTACAGAAGCTCTCTTTCGTATATGCGCATGTTGCCTTCCGTAAATGCACATATACGGAAGGAAAAATGCGCATATACAGAAGATAAATTCTGTATATGCACATTTTTCCTTCTGTATATGCGCATTTACGGAAGGTAAAATGCGCATATATGGAAGATCTCTTCCGTATATGTGCATTTCTTCCTTCCATAAATGTGCATATATAGAAGGCAAAATGCACATATGGGTGTGTGCAAGAAGTTGAGGGTCTCCTTAGGCACGTTAGATGCAATACAAAACTGAAAAAAAGGCATCCATCAACTTGCATGGATATTTTGAGACACTTACACAATGAATCTTGCGATCAGTAAAAAACAAGAAATGTAGGAAATTGAATGAACTTTCCAAATATATATTTTTTTTCTATTGAAAATGTTGTTAACTATATAAAGTTAGATAAATTTTAACGGGCACTTTTTATTTTTTGGACAAATTATAAGGTATATGTTTTTGTGGGTGCAACGTCTGAGTGTCTAAATGATGGAATAAACTTACAAAAATCGGTATACATATAGAGAACATATAGGACTAGTGCACGACTATTTTTCCAATAATAAAAATAATATTTTTGATTTTTTTTTTAATTATTTAAGAGATCAAACCTCGAAAACGGTACGTCAATTGTGGGTGCAGCATTTGAATGTCTTAATGCAATTATTTGGAAATGAGTTTTTTATAGCATGTAGAGGTTGGTGTTCTTTAGTGCACCATACAATTTTTTTTTAAATGGTTGAGAAACGAAAGAGATATGGATGAAACACTACCAATGTGTTTTTTGAGTTGAGGAGTGATGACAAAAGATAAATAAGAAAAAAATGGAAAAAATTATATATTCTTGTTAAAATTTACATATTTAGAATCTGCAAAAAAAACCATATCTGTTTCTAAAATCTCATAAAAAATGGAGGTGTGCAGCATAATCAGACGAACCGCTAAACACAAGCATATTGAAAATATGGATATAACGCTGAATTTGCCATGGTTTATCATACTCCAAGGCACAGGCATGTTGAATCCGAAGCAAAGTACAAAGCAGACACATAGGCATAGGAATTCCATGAAAGCATGGGTGGAGGCTTGGCCTTATCATTTGGAGGGAATAAATTTTTGAATTTACAAAACGCGAGCGCGATTTAATTATACAAAACCCGTGTGCGTTATAGAGAAACAAAACGCATGCGCGTTATGTGCATACAAAAATCATTAATAAATATACTAAAATGTTAATATTTTTTATTTTTTAAACAAGCACCCACCTACTCCTTGGACCATAGTAAAATATTAATATTACTATTACTATTATTAGTAGTATATATTAATATTTTATTAACATAATATTAAAAAAAATACCTTGTTAACACTATAATATATTGAAATACTTAGTTTTTTAATACCTATATCTATCATGGATAGATATTAATTTTATAATTCTTAGACTCTTTATGCACCATGAATATAAAAAATTTGATTACTATACTATACAATTATATATATATAATTTTGTTTTATTATTTATAACAATTTTAATTAATATTTATATTATTATATTTAAATAATAATGTTTTCCACTCTTTTTCTTAATTTTTTTTAATATTATTTTACTTTAATATTATATTTAAAAAAATATTATTAGATAATTATTTTATTTATATATAAATTTATTTTATTTATTATTTTAGAGAATTACTTTATTTAATTAAATCTTAATATTCTTTAATTTATTTATCTACCATTAATAGATTAATAAATTTATGTCATCATTAACATGATCGTCATCTTCAACTGCATGATCATCATCATCACCATCAACATCATGAACATCATCATCACCATCATTGTCATCAACATCATCATCATCATCACCTTCCTCATCATCTTCATCATCATCACTATTGTCATCATCATCATCATCAACAACAACATGATCATCATCTTCATTATCTTCATATTCATCATCATCATCATCATCATCATCACCTCCTCCTCATCATCATCATCCCCATCGCCATCATCATCCTCATCATCCTCATCCTCATCGTCATCTTCAGCTTCATCATCACCATCATCATCATCATCATCATCAACATGATCATCATCATCATCAACAACATCATGAACATCATCATCACCATCGTCGTCATCATCATCATGAACATCATTGTCATCACCATCGTTGTCATCATCATCATCATCCTCATCCTCCTCATCATCACCTTCCTCATCATCAACATCATCATCACCATAATCATCATCATCAACATTGCCATGATCATCATTATCATCTTCATCATGTTCATCTTCATCATCCTCATATTCACCATCATCACCTTCATCATCACCATCGTCATCATCATCATCACCATTACCATCATTGCCATCATCATCTCATCATCATCATCATCATCAACATTATCACCATCGTCGTCATTGTCATCATCATCACCATCATCATCACCTTCATCATCCATATCATAATCATCACCATCAACATCATGAACATCATCATCCTCATCCTCGTCATCATCATCATCATCCTCACCATCATCTTCATCATCATCATCATCATCATCACCATCATCACCTTCATCATCACCATCGTCATCATCATCATGATCACCATTGCCATCATTTCCA
>LPNX010989164.1:0-21306 GCA_001517045.1 Pseudotsuga menziesii
TAACATACCTCATGGTAGCCCTCATACTACGATGTAGACTTCATTTCTGGAGCTCCATGTCATGTTATGTCTTGTCTAGTCTGGTCTGTGAATGTGTTGTTATGTCTGTGGCTATGTGTTGTTGTGTCTGTGTATGTATTCCAAAGGTGGAGGCAGAGGCAAGCAATGGCATCACACCAACTTTTGTATCAATAGAAAATGCCTCAGAGACCGTGCCCATGGAATTTCTTGGAGGCAAGTCATTCTTCCTTTAATTTATTCTCCTAGGTTTTCTTTGTCTTTTTAGTATTGATGCTCTGTGTTATAGTGGTTTCTTGATCTGATAACCAAAAATTGGTTTCCACAGTGGTGTGTCAACATACCCTCTTGTTCGCAGAGCAGGGACATGTATGATCCCCTCTGTGTGTGTTTGCAAATAAAACCTTGCAGGATGCCCCCCTCTCCCTTGGAATATCCGGATAGAGGACAACTCTACCTCTAGCCACAATAGTGGCTGGTAACCTTTAGGGATTCAATGATATTTGAACCTAATGACTTACGGACGCCTGGACCGTAACATGCCCTAGATGGATGGTTCAACTGATTGAGCTAATCCTTAAGGCTATAGATGTACATGTATATTGCCAAAAAAACTACGAACCAAAAATTCAGATCTCCAAATTTATTTTTCCCTAAAGTGCTCTCACACACTCAGAAACGTACACTGCTATACAACACTCAGTAATGTGTGTTTTAGAATGGGAACATGATTTATTCTGTAGGCAAAAACGAGGGCTTTTGATCTCCACACTCTGCCTTCTATGTTATTTTTTTGTTGTCCTTTTTTTGGAGGATCCATAAGTGTGACTTTTCTGGAAGTGGATCCCAAGCAAATCTTCTGGACTTTCCAAACTAAAAACAGATCCCTAATGGATCGAGGATTTGCTGTCCTTGTGTTTCGGTCTTTTACTTTCCTTTTTTTCTTTTGAATTGCTTGTGTAGGAATGGGAGTGTGCAAAGCAAGTTTGAAAAGGTCTTGTTTTATCCAAGAAGTCAACATGTAAGTGCACTTGGAAATTATTCCTGTTAGACAATCTTATTCATTAGTTCCATTGTCTGTAGGAATACCCTTCACTATTGTTTCTGACAAGATACAATACTTCCTCCAGGTTGATGTAAAAATTGACGGTTGCCAACCTGCTATTCCTCCTTTTGTGGGGCACCCAGGACGGTACATTCAGGGATCGTTTTTGCCAGCTATAGCAGGTGTTGACATTAGAATAATTGCTCAAAATGATAGTAGCAATGGCCTTCTGAAAAAGGGTGACTTGGTTCTTCAAGCTTCAACAGGATCAGATGGTTTGTTTTTGGGTGGGCCTCTGTATGATGATACCAAGTACTATGTTGAGGCTTCCAAGGTTGGTACATATGTCTTCAAACTTGAAAAATGTGTGGATATTGTAGTTGTAATTTTGTTGTTTCACTATTCATTCTTCTTTTCATTACTGCAGATGATCAATCTGAAGGATAGAGAAGAATTTTTCTAGACAGTTTGATTTAAGGTTTCCATGGCGATGTGAATGTTTTAGCTAAAGTTAGACATAATTTTATAACTCAAAAACCCTTTGAAAAGCAATGGAAACTAATTTTGAATTGCAACACATTCTTTTCTGATTATAGATCTGGAATATCTGAATTAAAAGGTTTTATGTCTGAGGTGGATATAATAAACAAAGAGAAGGTCCCTGAATTGGCAACAGCATAGGCTATGCCTCTATTTTGTTCAGTAGAAATGTGATGATGTACTTGAATAGGAAGTTTTTTTCCTGCAGCCAATATATAGTATATACTGAAAAAGCACATGCTTAAACCAATGACAAATTAATATTTAATCTATTGCAATTTAATATCCATTCTGCAGCCCAAAATCGTTTTCTCCAGTTGTCATCTGCATATATAGATCATTCTACTCAGTTTGTTGGACGTTTAGAGATATTGTATTTTCCTATTGGGGTTTGCCTATCATTTAATAGTATTCCAAAAGATTGAATTATTAAGTTGATACTAATTTTCAATTCGAATGCCTTATTTCTCCCATCTTCCTGACGTTTGATATTTTAAATTCAATGTGCTTTCCTGGACAGGGATTTGCAGCGGCTTGTTCATTTAGTCAATAGTATAGCATTGGGACAAATCCAAATATTTTTTGAGTCAATGAGACCATGTCCCCTTGCCAAAGACATGCCAGTTGGTGGAGCTATAGATTAGGGCATCAGAACTATGTAGATTTTTACTGCTTGAGAAATGGCACTGATCATGTGAGTTTCAACTGCATGGAAGGTTGATGGGCATGCTTTATCCCCTCACTCAAGTCATCCTTATGTGAAAGATGCATCATTGATCTTGCCTTACAATCTGGAGTTGTCTGCACTACATGGTTGGATCTGACTAGGTTACATCTCTTCATAAATACATATATATGAAGTTGTTGCTACCATATGAGTTGCTAATATGAAAATTCCCTTACTAGTTGCTACTATGAATGTTTTTATAAGGGAGCCAATATGAAAAGCATTACACAAGATGTTAAACTTCTTTTCACTGAAGTATGAGTGATAATACTAATAGGCATGCCAAGTTGGTGGAGCCGCAAATTACTGTCACTACTAATTACTGTGTGGAATTTAGCTACATGAGAAATAGTGCTGACCATTTGAATTTCAAGGGTACACATGTCATGGTCCAAGGTGATGTTGTACACAATATGAGCTCCAAGATGATATAGGAACTCAAGGTATGTCCAGACCACTCCATCCCAACTTCCAATCCTACACAGACTCCTTTTCCCATGTACACCATGTACTACATTAGGTTAGTGGCACTTGCAAGAACACTGTTGTAGCAGGACCAATTCTTTTTGGTCATAATGCTCGAATTTGGGATTGCTACATCTATGATAATGTAACTATCTAGAGTGAATACCAGGCTGCTAGGTCTTTTCTGACATTCACCACCCATAAAATGTTCTGCCATTGACTCCCTTACATGTAGTATTTACTATTGACATAGTATTTACTGTATTGAAAGTAGAACTAACTATCACTCCAGATTTTCAGTGGGATGAAACGATTCATGGATATGTGGAACCTTTTTGGATAATAGTAGAAGACAATGATGGTGAATATATACTCCATCATGAATATTTTATGTTAAAAATGCAGTTTGTTGAAGATGACCATCATCTGAGCTTCACTGTACCCATCCATGAACCTCTTCCTCCCCACTACTTTATTCGTGTTGTATCTGATAAGTGGTTAGGGTCACAGACAATATTGCTAGTTTCATTTAGACATCTTATTTTGCCAGAGAAATACCCACCTCCAACTGAGTTGCTAGACTTCCAGCCACTTCCTGTGTCTGCGTTAAGAAATCCCTCATATGAAGCACTTTATCAACAGTTTAGACACTTCAATCCTATTCAAACTCAGGTATTTACTGTGCTTTATAACTCAGATGATAATGTTTTAGTTGCAGCACCTACTGGTAGCTGTAAGACTATCTGTGCTGAGTTTGCTTTACTACGATTGCATCAAAAAGGCATAGACAGTGTATTTCGATGTGTCTATATTGCTCCTATAGAAGCTCTTGGGATTTTCAATTTTCCACCTGGTGTGCGTCCTGTACCAATTGAGATCCACATTCAATGGATTGATATAGACAAATACTCTCCCTATAGATGCAGCCGAGATATATGCAATCGAGTAGCTTTGGGGGCCAGGTGGGTTTAGTATCACCAGAATTATATGCTATTTCCAAATCCTTTATATATGCAGTCGAGTACCTATTTATCCAGGTGGGTTGAGTACCTGATGGAATACCATCAGCATCTATATATATACCACCACCAGTTTATCTTTCCAAATCCTTATTCCCATATAGTTAGCCTTATTCCCGTACAGTTCCAACTTCCCATACAGTTAGCCTTTGATCCAACCCCGGCTGTGTTTTCCAACTTCCCTACTTTATACTTTATTGCTTTTGATCCTTCAATTGCAAATTTCATTTTATGCTTAGAATTGGCTTTAATTATTGATAGATAGTTTGAATCTGGTATGTTTGTTTTCCAACTGCTTTCCAATGGTACCCTATGCTTTAATATATGATGTTTACATACCCACATTTATGATATGGTACCCTATGCTTTAATATATGATATGGCAAGATAAAAGCACAGCGCAGTTTATGATTCTCCTTAAAAGTGATGATTATCCAACTAAAAGCAAGGCCCAGACTTCTCTGCTGATTTTGGCAGAATATTTTTGGTTCGATGTTTTGGTGGGCTATGATTCAGTTCCATCAATGTTTTTGAGATGCGATGTTATATATATTGGCTTGAAATTTGTAGTTTCTGAATCCCTTCTTGCAGGATTAATCCTATATTCTATGTAGTTTGATAAAATATCTTTTCATTGTCACTGGGAAGTAACTACGTAAACATGCAAGTTTGTTTTCTGTTTATCTTTTAGTTGGCACATTCCATATCCTGTGGGTGCTTATCTGTAGTTTGATATTTTTCTAGCTAAGTGCACTGATCCTTTTTTCTTATTGGGCATACAGTGTTCTGATCAAAATTGCCGTGTAGCCTATCACCCACTTTGTGCACGTGCTGCAGGACTTTGCATTGAGGTTTACACTAAGCACTTTTATATTAGTTTCTTTGAGATAACGAGGTTTGGGAATTTTAAGAATATATGAATCTCACATTATTACATTGCTATTGGTCCTTAGGCTTGCCAAGTACTGTTTTTATTGCAGTTTCTATTAAATCCTGTGGTTTATATTTCTATCTTTATATGCAGGTTCTGGAAGATAAGGCTAGACATGCTGTATCTGTAGATGAGGACTGCGAACAAAATCTCCATTTACTTTCCTTTTGCAGAAAGCATAGACAACCGGCAGATGAGTGGACTCCAACAGATCAGCACAAGCCCCTAAATCTCCGAGACTGTTCTAGTTACATTCCCCCATCAAATTTGTCTATCTGTGCTCATTGTGGTAAGAGTTATGGCTCATCTATTATACTTTCAGAATTCTATACTATTTTAATTTTTTCAAGCGTTTATGGTTCATGTTTATTTCACTCATCCAGCCTATCATCTGCTACATTGGTTCTTAATGGAGAAAGTTCTGGTTGTAATAAGTTTTAGAATCTTAGAAATAGTATATGAGAAACATCTTATACACCAAGAAAACCTCAACCATGTGAACTGTGTTATGTGCTAAGTTGTTTTGTTTGATTCACTGTTCATACTTCAAGAACTTATTTCATGTGCCAACAGAACCATATAATCACTCTGAAAGGCGGGGTCGAAAACAACCTGAAGCAGCCTTCATCAAACGCTTGTTTGTAGAGAATAGGCCATACTTGATAAGTGGTTGCCGTAGAAATGGGCCATGGGCAGATGTGCAGCTCAAAGCACAACCTGGGTTGAAAAGCAACTGTGTAAGGGGTGCATCACTACCCGTGTTAGCATCTGCACATCAGTATTCAAGTATGCCTCAAGTGGATGGTTCCCGAAGTTTTATGTCAGATAAATATGAACACATGCGTGCTACCTTCAGAAAAGGGCTAGCATTTGGTAAGCTGCTTGAAAATTGTTTAAAGATCTTTAGGAAATGCGAATAATGTGCCTTATTGATAAATGATTTAAAAAAAAAAAAACGCCTACAGACGTCGCTTAACCGACGCTTCTGTAGGCGTTTTTATTTTTTAAAAACATTCATAAACGTCGCTTAACCGATGCTCCATATCCCTATCCGTCGCTTAATCAACGTTGCTAAATGTCTCCTTTCCGACAGGTATAGTTTCTATCCGTCGCTTAATCGACATTTATCAATGTCACTTTTCCGACAGTTATAGTTTCTATCCGTTGTTTAATCGATGTTTCTAAATGTCTCTTTTCTGACAGTTATAGTCCATATCCGTCGCATAACCGACGGAATATCCTGTCGCTTATACGATAGCCACAGTTGACATCCATCGCTTATCCGACGGAATTGATGTCTCTTTACTGACGGAATGAAGAGTTATTTCATTAAAAAATTTCAGTACTGTCGAAGAAATTCTGTCGCTTAACCGATACTGTAAAATTAAACGACGGTTACCTATGTGTCGCTTAAGCGACGGTTACCTAGGTGTCAGATCACCGACGAAAAGTTTCCGACGGTTAAAAAAAAATCAAAGTGTCGTTCATGTGACAGAGAAGTGTCGAAAATCCGACATGATAGCCATCGGATTTTTGGTCAAAATGTAGTAGTGATGTCCCTTCAGTTTGAAGAGTCCTACTTCTTCAATTCCAATTTCTACTGCATAATCTATGGTCTTTCCTTTTGACCACATGAGGAATTTTCCATCTATGAAGGAAATTCTGAATCCTCTCTTGTCCAAAGTTGAAATAGACAGGAAGTTCTTCTTTAGTCCAGGGACATATATGACATCCTTCATCTTCATGAATTTTCCAGAGTCCAACTTATAGGATGCTTTTCCCATTCCTTTAATGTAATATTGGGAGTCATCTCCAAGCATTACTTTGTGTGGTGAATCTTTTTGTACAAGGCATGATAGTGAGTCCTTATAACCTCTCATTTGCTTGGATGCACCACTGTCTACTAAACAGGTGTCATTTCCTAGTGAGAATGATCTTGTTAGGGCAGAGATCAATACATATTCTTGACTGGATTCTTCATCTTTCTTTCCTTACTCTTCTACTTCTTGATCACTATCTTCACCAGCATGAGCTTGGAATCTTTTCATATTTTTAACTCTTTCTGCTTTCATGGGAAATTTGATGGCAATATGTCCCAACTTTTGACAAGTAAAGCGCTAATAATTTGAGAAGTATTTCTTGGGTCTTTTGAACCCTTGAGTCTTGTGAGGATGATCATGACTCTTTCTTTTGTACTTTCCTTTGGCATGGGTTGTCAAGGCTTGATCTTCCTTATCATTTAGCTTCACTTCTTTGGATAAGATTCTTTCTTCTTCTTGGACACATTCTTCCCATAGATTTCTGAATTTGGTTAGTTTCCTTCTTGAGAAGATTCCTCGGATAAAATCTTCCCCAATCTCTTGGAAGACCATTTAGGGTGGTCATCACAATTTCTGCTTCTTCTACTCTATCACCAATGGCTTCTAGCTAATCTCTAATTTGAGCCACCCTTGAAAAGTAATATTGCATAGTATATGACTTTTGAGTCCTTACACTTTTGAGGTGATTCCTCAGAGTCGTCTTCCTATTGATGTTTCTCCCTTCAAATAGAATGGAGAGGGAATCAAACATTTATTTTGGATTTTTCATTGATGATACTTGAGGAATCAAGTAATCCTTGATGGAGTCAGGTATGATCCTTTTGGCTATGATCATATCCTTCTTATGGTTGGACTTAGCTTCCTCCTCTTCCGATTCTTTCACTTTCTCCTTCACAAGTTTGTCTAGATCATTCTCTTGTAGGATGAGAATTATCCTATACTTCCATGCTCTGAGGTTTTCAGTTCCTTCAAGATTTTGATCTAGCTTGGTGTTCTTAGTAATATTCAATAGAATGAGAACTTCAAATGGAACAAGGAGGAAGAGTACTTACTTGAAGAAAACAATTTCTGGTTGACCTCCTTCTGGATGACCTAGTGTTTGATGTAGAAACCATAATTTCTAAACTGGAAACCCCAATACAGTTGAAAGGTGGAAAATATGTACCTCCTTGAGGTGAGGTAGACTGTAACTTAATTTTACTGAGATTGATGATGGAGTGTCAGAAAAATGAAACCCTAGCTTGTCCCGACAGCAGTAACAGGTCGAAAACTAAAACTTCTTGGATTATGGATTTGTCTTCACAGAAATATGTGCTCTTCAAGGGTGTGTTGAGGGAGCCCTCTTTCCTGGCTTGTCTATCGAGGATTTTGTTTAGAATGAAAAAACCTAGTTGTACATTGCCTCCTTTCAGGGTATCTCTGATATCATGTTATGTTTTATCAATTTTCTTAGATGATATCTTAAAAAAAATCACGATAACATCACTGAAAGAACAACATGCATAGAAAATATAAGAACACAAGAACACAAATATTTTCCTTAGGGAAACCACAAGGGAGAAAACCTTGCAACACTTCCTCAGTATAGATCTTGACCAGAGTAGTGTAAAACCCATACAACTGCATCTTACTCCTTTCTAGTGCACCAGTTCTTCTCTCTCTTGCAAAATTGCATGAGTGAGTACAAATGAAGGGGAGCACCTACCTATTTAAATTCTTCAGTTGAATTGACCTCTAACTTGGTGGGGTCGACTTCACTAGCTATCAGGGCCGACTTATCCAACTGGAAATTACAAATGGCATTTATTATATTGACACTTGGGTACCAATGACCCGACTTACATTCAGAGGTTTACATTACATCCTTCAATGACTCTAACAAGAACAAACTCATCTCCAATAGGAGGAATACAATACAACTATAATATCTTACGAAGTTATATTAGTTTAACATCTTGTTGTGTGTATCCTAATGAATAAAATTGCTTATTTAAGGCAATAGTAAATTCATACCAGGAATAAATCATTTTTCCTTTTGTAACGAGGTCTTCTTGTGTCTTACTCTCCCACTAGATGAGTGTAGTTCCTCTTTGCACTATCATCTTCAAGCTTCTGGATCTTTCCATACAACTCAATATTATCGATCCAATCATCCAACTTTTGTGCACTAAGTTCACCATTATATGTAGGCAAATCAAACTTAATATAAAGTTTCAAATAAGGTAAATTAGACTTAGTATTCTCGGGTTGTTTCTTTGGATTTAAAGATGCAATACTGGATATTTAAGAAGAGGAAGAAGATGATTGAGAAGAAGGTTCAAAAGGGTCTCCTCTTTTTCCAAAAGGATTATCCTCTTATTTCTCCTTCTTAGTTTTCTTTTTTTCCAATATTTAATGATAATATGCAAACAAATTTTCTAATCTGTCTATCATCTGATAGAAATCCTTACAGAAAGAATTCTCATCTTCTTCTCGGTATTCTTCATCTGCCATTTTCTTTGTTCATTGTGCATGTCCACTTTATGGATTGAAAGTCTCAAGTTGGAGTTCACCTCTCTTAATCCTTGATCTGGTTAAAATTCACACTCTACAATTAATCGGTTATCCTGCTCTGATACCAAACTTGAACCGAAAATGACAGGATCTACTAACACTTGAATTTGCATGTGAATTCTTTATCCAGTAAACTTATAAAAAGACTTGAAAAAACAAGCTTATCAAAGGCTCAGAAATAACTGAAAGAATATTAATGAACAAATAATGAAAACCATAAGAATGTGGACACTGTATGATAACAGAGTTTGTCCCTAATGGACTACATCTCTGAGTCCAACTCCAAGAGGACCGATCTTATTAATCTTCAAAATTCTTGAACAGGTACAAAATACCTTCTTCACTATTGCTACAAAGAGACTTAGGATTCAACAATGAAGTTCTCTCACTCTCTAAAATCTCCCAAGAGTGGCTAAAAATCATCTTACAAAATGAGAAAATATTACAAATCCTTCAAAGGAACTTTGGGATCATATCACCAATAAATTTAATTCATTTTCCAATACCTTCCCATGGAAAATTACATCATTTATATAGCCCAAAAATCCATAACCCACCTCCAAATACATAGGAATTTACAAAAAATTGATCCAAGCATTTAAATGGGATAAGGTCCATTAAAAATGGATAAAATATATCTAAATATCCATAAATAATACATTTCTTTGTGGATAATAAGAAACAAAATCTAAAATATAACATATATGGTTTGAAAAAAAACATGTAATAGTTTGGATTTGGTTTAATTTTAGGCCAAAAAGGAGGCGCACCCAATTGGGATTAAATCCGACCCAAAGCTAATTTAAAAATATTATAGTTCATCTCCCTTTATAAGCATAATTTGAGATGTAATGGTTTGGAGTGTTGGCGTTGGGGGAGGAGGTTATGGGTTCAAACCCATGGAATTCTCCCAATATCTCGATTTTTGTTGTGGCATATGGTTGTGGTGGAAAATATATGTTGTGGAAATGGTTTGGCACTTGTCCTATGGTTCTGTGTTTCGTCGGTGGTATAGTTGTTGGTTGTAATATAACACAGATTTGAACATAGACATGGGGGCCAAGGGCTAATCACTTGGACCACTGCTTTGTGGACTCCTATATGGTTAAGAAACATCTTGGCCCATTGCTTTTCCAAAATAACAAACCATTCAACTTTTGCTTTTCCAAAATAACAAACCATTCAACTTTAAATAGGAGTGGACTCCTATATGATTAAGAAACATCGGTGAAGCTCACGGCACTGCTTTTCCAAAATAACAAACCATTCAACTTTTTCTTTTCCAAAATAACAAACCATTCAACTTTAAATAGGAGTGGACTCCTATATGATTAAGAAACATCGGTGAAGATCACGGTTATGCGAACTGTGTGGAGTCTCTGGAGGAGAAGAGGTCAGGGTTTCGAATCCCTTGGACACTAATATTTTTTTCAGTAACTGAATCCATCGAGTGGCCAATCAGATCGCCACGTATCATCCCCCAATTGGTCCATGTGTCTTGTCACTATATACCAATTGTGCCACAAATCTGCCAACTAAGCACTGCCAAAAAGACCTCAACTTTCCACGTGTCTCTCTATGAGTGTTCCATGTCACCAATGTATAGGCCACATGTCACCCTTATAGTGGTTCCACATGGCACCCCTTTTTCCCAACTTTACTTATTTTGATGAAAGTTCAGAATTGAATAACTTTCACATCTAGAGTCTGTTTTGCACGAAACAAACTTTGTTAGAATGATCTTGCTGAGATATACGCAACTGCAATATTCTATTCATAATTTGAAGAATTTAATTTTGATCAATCTAAAAGATCCTCCTAGATCATCCATACAACAAACTTTCCTTTGTGTGGAATCTAACATATATACATTGTTGGAGGTCCTGATTGCTCTAAATACCAATATCCTTATTTTTCTCTTCTTATTTGACATTTTTTAGAATTAAAAATGAGAGTATTTCCTTGATCACCCATTTGACTTACACTCAAGAGTGTTTTAGAAACCCACCAACAAATTCTTGTCGACAGGGGATCACAGCATCATAACAGAACAGATCGCAGCATCATAATATATCAGATCACAATAGAAATAACAGACAAGATCACATTAGCAATAACAGACAAGATTTGTGCCACAATCATCATATCATATTAATATTGCACAACGAAACCACATTACACAATTCTTCTCCAAAACTTGAGACTGCATACATCAGGAAAAACCCAGATCAATCGCAGATACATAGGGAATTCTTCACAAAACTAGATCTCAGTCAATAGCTCTTTCTAATCATGATTCCCCTCATTCTATCTGCAAAACTAGATCTATAAATAGGCTTGGACCATTACATTGAGGGTCCACTTCTAACTAACTTATAACCGCTAATGACCTATTACAATAAAACTTGGTCAAATAACATATAAAATATTCAAAGTGGTTATTCTTCTGCCCATCACGCTAATATAGCCTTGCATGGTACCATGCGAGGTTGCATAGATGCCGCGATGCTGTGCAACTCACTTACCCAAAACCCCTACCAGTATGCCCCCAACACAGTCTTGTGGCTCGTCCTGGAGCCACGTTAGGTTGACAGGGTGTGTGCCAATGTCTGTGCCTCGAAATCTTCAAATTTCTGTGCAATCCCATGTACCTACAGCTGGACTTTGCCGGTAGCTCTCTAACAATTGGTCAAATCCTGCTTCACTGGGTGCTCCTCTCGGGCCTTCCTGTCGACCTCTTTTCAATGCTCTTGATCCGCCTGCAACGTGGCAACTGCTTTGATAGCCAACTGTCCATTGATTTCCTGAAACTCATCAAGCTAAGCGTGGTGCTTTTGTTTGCATTCCTGTGATTGGGTGGCTTGCTGCTATAAATCCTTCAGCTCCTCGGCCCGCGTGATCTGTACCATTAGTGGCATAGCCCTCAACGATGTCTTCAAGGTCGTGAGTTGACCTTGTTCTTCTTGCACTTGCATGGCTAGTTGATAAAGCTGCTTGTCCTGGACAACACTCTGCCAAAATTGCGTTATCGCTTCCATAATGGTTTTAGCCTCTTACTCCATTCCTTTGAACTTAGTTGCAATATCTTCAATGGAGGATTTCCTTTCTGCAACCTGCTCTGATGATGTCATCAGTTGTACCAGGGCCTGGAGCATCCGGTTATTATCCTGAAGTTGAACAATAGTTTTCCCCAATCGTTTGGCCTTTTCGACTGGGGTGAGGTTGGTCGTGTTCTCAAAAATGTGTTGGCAGGCTTCAGAAATAACCTTCTCAACCTTGCCGCACCTGGCACACATCTAGGCCTGCTCAACAATCAGGCGATATTGTTCCTTCTTCAATTCCATAATATCCTTAGTAGTCTCCCGCTGCAGTTTAGCTTGTGTCACCTTCAGGGTGTTGATTTCTCAAAAATTTTCTTATGCCAGCTGCACCTGGACCTGATGTAGTTCGTCAGCCTATTTCTGCAGCTTCTCTGCGACGCTATGTGACTGGAAATAACCCACAGTCAGCTCTCTTTGTTGTTCCTCCAATTCTACAACGTAAACATGTTGCAAATCCATTAACTCCATAGCAGACAACTTTTTCAGGTCCAAATCCATGCTCTATATTTGTCACAACAACTATTGAACTTTCTCATTATTCACGTGGATCGCAGTCCGGGGAACTTGCACGTTCTTGGGCCAGGGCTTAGTGCTAATCGATGGAATGTCCTATAGTATGGGTCGCATAGATGTCTTCCTAGAAATAATACCAAAAATAGAATCTAAGTGATCTCTTACCACTTCGAATTCTTCATGTTTTGACTCTTGGATCACCTTTGTCACATCTGCGGATGAGTTAGTGACTTCTTTGATAAGCCACTGGAGTTGGTCCTCCATCCCTGACTTGGTACCACTACCTACTTCATACTACTGGTGCCATTCGGTGTGAGTCTCCTCCTGCATGCACTGCACTACATCCTCTGTAATGTCCCAAATTTTTCATTGGGTCACAATGGCCAAATCACCTTTTCCATGTTCATGAAATTTGTCAAAGGGATGCTAAAAGTCAAATAATTGCCAAGGTGGAAAATCACTAGTTTCCTAGCTTGGGGGTGGAAGCTTTGAGATTTGGAATAAGGGGGATAATAAATGATGTTTAGATATTAGAAGGGTATAAATATTTAATAATGTATCTTATTAATAAAATACAAGAGAAAATGGAAGTGACAATGGAGCATGAAGACACATGGAGACTATGGGGCCCACACTAGCTAGAATTCCTACTTTAAATGGCATCTTTCTCTTGCAAATTCGAATATATGGGAAGCCTAATGTTTTTGGAAGGATTATAAGGCTAATATAATTGTCCATATACTTCATAGGTTGAATTTGGGATGAATTGTAACTTACATGGGAGAGGAAGAGCCAAATGGGAGTTTCATGGACACTTGGCTAGATTCCCCTTACATTTATGACATCTATGACACCAATGATGGAGATTCTATGACAGTTATGACACAAGTTAGATATGAAGTCTGACATACTGACATAATGACATTTTATGACTGAATAGGGCATCTTAGAGGTCTAATTTGGGAGTTGGAGAAGGCCAAGAGGCTCCTACTCAAATTTGGGAGAAAAGGGAAGGTGAAGAGAGAGGCCACATGGCATAGCATGAGCAGCCACACCAATTAAACTTGGATTTGGTTTATTGATGAATTTGGAACCTTATAAGGCTAATAATATTTATAAAATACATGGATCAGCCATGAGAAGAGGATTTTTCTCATTTGTGAAATTGTCATTTGTGAATTGTGAGAGCTAGTGGATGACTAGTTTTCCTGCTTAAGCCAATTTCGAGGGTGAAAGATTCCCATACTAGTTGGTGTTTGGAAAGGACACTCAGGTATTTCATGGAGATTTAATACATTCTTATTTTCAGGTTTAATATACAGAAAAACATGTGGATTCTTCTATTCCAGCACTCTCTCTCAACTATTTCCAGTTTTCACACCATATTCATGCCAATGGAGAGATTGTGCTTTAGGTGAGATATTGATCTCTTTGGGGAATATTATAATGCCAATTATATTATTTTCTGATGTATATTCTCTTTATTTCATGTTCATAATACTCTCAGGTATAAATACCCAAAAGAATTCATGGAAGAATGTTGAACAATGAAGAAATAGTGTCATTTCCCCACTATCTTGTTGTGAACCATTGTAATGCTGATGATTTCGAATTGGGAGAGACTTTAATTGTCCATTTATGATTGTAACCATTTAAATATGATCTTTTATTCATTCTTATAAAGTTTCAATTAGAAATTCCCAGGATTTGTATGTCAAAATGACTTTTAACGAGCAAACAATGATCATTTCCACTCCATTTTGATATATGCCATGGTAATGCTTATTATTTCGAATGGAGGAATGTATATATGATACATGTATGATGTATGGAATATAATTAATGTTTATTTCAAGTCTAATTTTCAGTAATTAATAATTGGAAGCCATTTTACTCATTTTTATTGCATTGTGAGAAGATTTGGTGCATTTTTCCCAATAGTCGAAATTGTGGCTTGGGAGTTGTTTTGGAAAGAGTCATAAGAGCATGTATAAACTAAACCATGATGCATATGAGAATTTTAAAATGTCCCTTAAACATACCCATCCTCTTTTCATAAATTCAAGTGGCTTTGGTATCATTTGTGAAGCCATTTCCGGCAATTACCCAGGGGGAATTGGAGCCCCAATTTGCTAGTAAAGAGTCCTACTTTGAACAGAACATTAAAGAAGCTTGCAGAAGTAATTGGGAGGTAAAAAAACATAAATTATCATGATATTTAAGTTATATTATCATTCATTTACCTTCATATAAAATTTTGAAGCATTGGGGTCAATTTGGAGGTCTAGACATCAAAACTAGTCAAGAGTCAAAATTGTGAAAAAATTGGAAAATTGGGCATTTTAATAAAATTCCAAAAAGGGGACATTACAGTGATATAAGAGAATGATATTGGCACCTGATGTGGTCTGATATTTATTAGTACAATAATTCAGGTACCACCATTATATATTGTAACCAAAATTTCTTTTGTTGAAGAGGAAAAAAAAAGTAGGAGAAGAAGACAATTTTTTGGAAACTATGAATAGGGATAAAAGAGGAACCTCATATGATGGTGAGGAGCCAATAAGAAGCGTGGAACCTATATTTTAAGACATGACCAATAATATTATTAAAGGATTCGAATTTTTGGCTATTGAAATTTGGAGAACATATATTGAATTTAAGAAAACCAAGGAGAAAAAAGTGTTAGTTTGCTTGAAGGAGCAAAAGGAGGAGACCCATGAACCACCTAGTTATGAAATAGGTGGAGTAGAAGAAGTATTACATGAAGATGATCAAAATCCACTGCCAAGTGACTATGAAAAATATGAAGAGACATCACATGAGTATGAAGAAGTTTTTATTGAAAATACTGAAGATAATTTTGAGATACATGCTACCTTGGAAATGAAACAAAGAGCATGTACTGAGGGAGGCTTGAACTATGAAGTAGTACCTGCTGATGGGTGCTCAAAAATCTATGTTGGTGACATATATATCAGATTTCAAAATTTTTCTGAAATCCAAAATTCCATTAAACATGAAAATGAATACCTTGTAGTAGTTGAAGGAGAAACAAGATCAACTTCCCCATCACCACTTGAGCTTCATGAAGTTGGTCCAAGCAAGAAGGAAGAATATGAGGAGGTTCATTTGCAAGAGCCTCATTTTATTGAAGGGTCCTTAAATATGAATGAAAATAAGATCTAAGAGGCCATTAGCATACTCCATGACACTCAAGCATTGGTATCAAATTCTTGTTGGAGAGCTACTTCCTTGGAGGATCCATCCTTCCTTGAAGACATGGAGAAGATCCAAAGAGCAATGTGAAACATCAAAGCTAATTTCATGTCTTTGATTTTTTATAGAAAAAATGTCATTGAGCTTAGTGAATGGTTACATGAATCCTACTTGAATAATAATGAAGTTATTCATAAGCTCACAATTCAAAATGAGCAGCTTCTTGAAAAGTTGCAAGACACTTGTTTTTCCTCCTATGTTTCAGATTGTCAAATGATAGATTATTTGGAGGATTCCCATGACATGGTCGATCATGAGAAATTTGGAAATTTGAATGTACTTGATGTGTTTGAATATGAACTTGAAGAGATCCAAACACTTGATGTGGTGGAAGAGGAACTTGAATTGTCCCTTGATGAAGGTTATGCAAATTTTAAAGAAGAGCATGATTCCTCTACATTGGAACCAATCTCTGACAAAGGTTTCACACTTTTTAAGGAGCTCCATGATACTACCCATATGGATCCTTACCATGATGAAAATTATGCACTTTTGGATCATTTGGGTGAGTTAGTTCATTCTCCTACATCCTACAATTCCATGTTTTGCAACATTAGTCTTAATGAAGTATGGGCGAAAGGGTTCTTTTTGATAATGCCACGTGAGGAGTATGGAACTTCTAGATTTAATTTTTATGATGAAATGGTTGGAGAACACTCTTATTAAAATTTGTAGAAGCATCCTTTGTTACTTTCTGATGATGCACATCTACCTGGATGCACCTATGATATGCATTTGATTCACTTGAAGACTCATGGTTTTTATTGCTCAACACTTGGTTCGTTTGATGTTGGAGGAACTTCATCAAACACTAGGGTGAATAGACTTATGATAGGAGAATATTTTTGTTACCAGACAAATACAATGTTATATATTTATGATTCACTCATTCATGGATGTATGGGTAATAATTCTTTGAGTCATTTGAAGTCTCCTTGTTTCTGTTTCTCACTATTGGGTTCAAATTTGAGTGGAGATTTGTCATTCACTTCTGGGATGAAAGAATACATGGCTGAATATTTTGATGCATATCAATTCTTTTTGGAGCATAATTATAGGACATGGGATACTCACCTATTTCATTGGAGCGGATTTGATTGGTCACTTGAAGCATGTATGTACTTGCCAAATGGTAGTCTACTCATTGGGAGGTATAAGCACTTTCATGATTTCTTGGTGAGGCACCTCCTTGATGTACATTCTTATTATGTCATTATATACTTTGATGATATATATTATGCAATCATGATTCTTGGAAGAATGCATACAAGAAAATGGGATCCAGGAATTCTCTTTCCTAATGGTATGATTTGGAGAGAACTCTTAATTGTCGGAGTGCAATGCAAGCAATGGGACCCCGGGATAGTTTCTACTCCCATTGATTCCAAATTCTTCAAGAAACAAGCAGTATGGGAGATGGATTCCCCACTTAATAAGTTGATGTTAATCAGAGTAGTGCAAAAGCAAGCATGGTGGTTCCTCTCTGAAATATTCATGGAATCTCAAAGACTCAAGGTGGACAGCTCAGTGGCAACTTCAAAGAATCATAGAGAAAGCAAGTTCTTCAACAACCATGTTTGAAATTGCTTGAGGACAAGAAATATTGGGAAGGGAGGATTTTTAATGTCCCAAATTTTTCATTGTGTCACAATAGCCAAATCACATTTTCCATGTTCATGAAAGTTGTCAAAGGGATGCTAAAAGTCAAATAATTGCTAAGGTGGAAAATCACTAGTTTCCTAGCTTGGGGGTGGAAGCTTTGAGATTTGAAATAAGGGGGATAATAAATGATGTTTAGACATTATAAGGGGATGCATATTTAATAATGTAGTTGATTAAATAAATACAAGAGAAAATGGAAGTGACAATTGAGCATGAAGACACATGGAGACTATGGGGCCCATGCTAGCTAGAATTCCTATGTTAAATGGTATCTTTCTCTTGCAAATTTGAATATATGGGAAGCCTAATGTTTTTGGATGGATTATAAGGCTAATATACTTGTCCATATACTTCATAGGTCGAATTTGGGATGAATTGTAACTTACATGGGAGAGGAAGATCCAAATGGGAGTTTCATGGACACTTGGCTAGATTCCCCTTACATTTATGACATCTATGACACCAATGATGGAGATTTTATGACAGTTATGACAAAAGTCAGATCTAAAGGCTAACATAATGACATACTGATATGTCAAGACTAAATATATCATCTTAGAGGTCAAATTTGGGAGTTGGAGAAGGCCAAGAGGCTCCTACTCAAATTTGGGAGAAGAGGGAAGGTGAAGAGAGAGGCCACATGGCATAGCATGAGCATCCACACCAATTTGAATTGGATTTAGTTTATGGATGGATTTGGAACCTTAGAAGGCTAATAATTTTTATAAAATACAGGGATCAGCCATTAGAAGAGTCTTTTTCTCATTTGTGAAATTGTCATTTGTGAATTGTGAGAGCTAGTGGATGACTAGTTTTCTTGCTTAAGCCAATTTCGAGGGTGAAAGATTCCCATCCTAGTTGGTGTTTGGAAAGGACACTTGCACCGTGCACCCCTACATAATAGGGTGTAGGGCCTATGTATGGAGTGGATGGGGGAATATGCTCCCAATTCCAAGGAAATCCTGGGACAAAAGCAGAGGATCTTGTAGGACCACTCTGGGCAGTGTGTGCAAAGGAGGTAGGTACAGTAGGTACACTAGGAATCCCAGTGACAATTCCACCAAAAGCACCTACTAGAATTGTGGGAGTCAGTGGGTGAACCACTCGGATCACTAGAGTTAGGGGCGTAGTAGGTATATTTGTTCTAGGGGTATTAACCGGGGGAGGTAGCACCCCTTCAGCTGGAGCGGCTGAGGTGAAGGTAAAAGAAATTTCTCCTGCAATAGACATTATCCTGCCCACAGGGACACCAATCACATGTGGATCAAAAGGATGAACCTGAACGATCATAGGATCGTTTAAGTCGATTAGAGGTGTATTAAAATTCCTTGCAAACTTGTCATCCTGCAAGTCTTCTATCTCAACTGTGTTTAAATTAAGACGGTTTTCCCTAAGTTCTGGTTCACCCAGAACTTCACTGACCCCTATCAATTCAAATGAATCATCTGTGTCCAATCTTCGCCTTTGAGGGGGAGGTGGAGGTTCCAACGTGATAAGAGGAGGACGGTTTTGCAACCTTCGTGACCTACTGATAGGTTGGTCCTCCATGATTGTAAATTTGAATTTTCAAAACATAAGGTCGGCTAAACATAGAGAAACCACAGAGAAATCACTACAAAAATTCCTATAGTCTCAACAGTTAGAAAGGGTAAAAGATATGCTTTCTCGAAGAAAGCTATGTTGACGCCTGGAAAATTGCAGGCAACAACATCAAGGGATTCTCCCTAGTCAACATTCCCAACTAGCCCGTGATTGTTTGGTATGGGGAATCCGTCCAGTTTACGGTCTGGCTACTGTAGGTCAAGTAACAAAAATTAAAAGGTTTTATTGGTTGCAGCCCAGTCCACCGTGTATATTTTTATGTTTTTAACTTTAAGTATGATATGCAAGTGCCTATCTAAAATGCAGATTAATAAAGAATACGAGGAGCGGTCACAATGTGATGCGCAGGTTCTTACTTCTCGTCTTAGGCTCTCTCGCATCTGAACCACACATAGCAGGAAATAAAATTAACTAATCTATCTTTAGGGAGTGAGATTATCATTTAATGATAATGTATTAATGTTCATGCACTAAGAAAAATCATAGGTAGCTATTCCTTGATTCAAAACACATAAACATGAATAGATGGATGAACAACAAGATAGCTCATTGTCTATGAAAACATTCATTACTCATAGTGGAAATTATCATAAAATAAACCAGAGAACATTCATAAAATAACATAGGTTCAATAAGTTAGAACGATCTCACGGTTAATGAATAAAGGCTGAAAATGAAATAGTTCCCCTTCAACAACATCCATTGAACAACATTTGAACATTCCACTAAAGCTTTCTCCAACAGGAAAAACTATAATAGTATATTGTAAAAGAAAGTAGTTCCTCTTACAATGTTCTCTCACTAGTCTCACTGGGAAAAACCTCCTAGTTCTCTCAAACTTTCCTATATTTATGCGAAAATAGAAAAACCTTTGGGTATAAGACTGTATCCTTTTGTTTGAATCTGATGGAATTTCTTATAGTAAGTAGTTTTCCTAAATGGCTATGAACACATTGAAGTCCTGCTTAATCCCTGAAAGATAACTCAGGATCAAGAAGTCTAGAATACTATTTTGAGGCCCCATCCATTCCACATCTAAAAATTTCCTAAGGTATGACAGCAAAAGACCCATAGAAAGGAAGCAGGGTAAACAGTATATTATATATAAATGATCGCATGCCAAGAATTGAAATCCAAAAGGCTAATAAGAGTTAAAAATCCTAAGAAAGCAATAAGTATCAAACAAAGTACTGAATCTTATAAGTACAAAATTGCCAAAAGTTCTTCTCCGTCCATGAGCTGAAAATTAAATACATCTCTCACACAAAAGGACACTATGGATAGAAGAGCCTAAATAATAAAAAAATTCAGAAAGAAAGCCATGAGGAGGACTAAAAGGAACAAAACATTCACAAGCACACAAAAGTGCAAAATGGCATGGGAATGAAGAACAAATGAATATTTCTAATTGCCATGTGTTACAATCCTGTGGTGTCTAAGCTAGGAGCTACTTGAAGACCGAGGTAAAATGAAACTCATCTACTTGGCCTCAAAAGAGTTATCTTGACTTTGAAGTCTTAGATTCCTTTTCCTAAATACGACTATCATCAATGATTAAAAGTACATATATTTTCCATTGTGGGAATCCAGACATCTAGAAGAATTCAACATGTTGGTTTTATTGCTAATCAATCTGTTGTGTAAGGAAGAAATTATCCAGATATCTGGGTTCACCAGGTAGTCGCCATTTGTTACAGCTGCAACGTTCTCCCAAATTTCTTAAAATTTTGGACCCTCCTTTAATTTTTGTCTTCCTTAGATTTATTGAGATTGTTTGACTCTGCTGTGAGTTTGATCTTTTGAGGATGATTGCTAAATGAATATCTTTGTCTGCTGAAACTGCTATGTTTAACTTGGTTTTGACTTATGGGTCATTTCCTTTGGTCACTGTTGGAAGGTTTTTGAACTATGAGTTGGGGCCTTAGTCACCTATTGTTATAGCGGATTTCACCACACTAGGTGAATCACACATTGTATGGCCTTCCCTTGTCCCGCTGCAGACTCATTACCCCCTTTGGACCACTTTAT